>PVIY010007321.1:0-82581 GCA_004026745.1 Myrmecophaga tridactyla | reverse complement strand
AAAACAATACAGAAATTATCAATAGGTAGATGAGCTGAGATATTTCTAAAAAAAACCCTTTGTTTCCTAGTTAATAGGTTTGTAATATGTGTTTCTCATCATGCCATTTGTAACGTAGGTTTCCTTCCTAACGGGTCTTTACTCGTTAACTCTCGCTCTATCCTCTTAGATTACAGGCTCCATGAGAGCAAATTGAAGCGTCTCTTATCTATCTCTGCATCCTAAATGTCTAGCAGAGTCACTGGCATGAGGCCAGGATGAATACATGTTAGTTGATTAAATTAATAAACTAATGTGGTTTGTGGAGAAAGGGAAGAGGGATTGACATTCATTCAATAACTTTCTAAGCATTTTATCCCATTTATTCCTTGCAAAAAGTTACAAGGTAGTTTTATTACACATATTTTATGTTTCAGGAGATTGAGGCACAGGAGGTTAATAATGTATTCAAATTCACATGGCATCAGAGAATTTGAACCTCTATCTATTTGATGCTAAAGTTTCCCCTCTGCCACACAACCTATGGCCTTGCTTCTTTTTTTGGTGAACCACCCTGGGCTTTACTAGCAGAGGGGAATTAGCCATTGTTCTGTGTCTGTTGAGATAAAGTTGTACCTTCTGAACCTTTCCAATATGAAGTGTGGAAGTAATAGAATTTGGCTCTCTGGGGACTTCTGCAGGAGACAAGATTGACAAAAGAATGTAGGCAGATCCTATTTTGCCTCTGACTTTAGCCTACTGTGAGAGGATATAAAGATATAAATATAAACATGGAATAATTAGAATAAATTTAGATGTGATAATACATATAGATATAGGTATAAGC
The DNA here is from genome assembly GCA_004026745.1 of Myrmecophaga tridactyla. Lineage (NCBI taxonomy): Eukaryota > Metazoa > Chordata > Mammalia > Pilosa > Myrmecophagidae > Myrmecophaga > Myrmecophaga tridactyla. Next base: position 81,755 of record PVIY010007321.1, on the reverse strand, counting down.
ATAGATATGATAGGATTACAAACTGTGGTGGATTGAATTATGTACCACAACTGAGATCTGTTCTTGTTCTCGATCCACATTCCTGTGGGTGTGAACCCATTGTTAATAGGATCTCTTGAATCGGTTGAGCTCTATACCCGTGTTACTCTCCCTGCCCAGACACTGAGTTCTCAAGTTAACCACTCTGGAAAACCAACCTGATCTAAGTAGGAGGGAAGGCATATCAAATATGCAAAATAATTCAGAGGGTGGGTGCAAAGGACAGAAAAGAAAGGACATAGCATGAAAAGGATAAAAATCTATCTAAGAATAAAATAGTCATAGGAATAGAAGAAAATCCTTCATGTCAGTTCCAGTGCACAGCTCATCTGTGCATGGAAGGATCCTGTTAAACAAACAGCATGAGGTTACTAGGGAATTGCCATCAGAAACAACACAACCGGAAAATAGAAATAAAAGATGGATAGCAATAGATGAAAGAAAGCCCAAGATGATCACAAAGAGGAAAGATTTGAAGCAAAGTGACTACAGAGAAAAGGAAAGAGAAATAGGGGGTCAAGAAGGGTGAGATTTTAAAGCCAACAGAGAAAAGTCATAAACAGAGAAAGATGAGTCAACAACAGTGTCCACGAAGAAGAGAACTTCACAGATGGAACAGGAAAAAGGTTTTTTTTTAATTATAAGCAGAATTTTTTTATTAAATAAAGAAAGAACTGAATCAGCAAATTGAGAGAGCACACCAAGCTCCAGGGACATGTGAAAAGATTTTCAACGATGAGTTGCATTCTGAAAAAGTTATTTAGCGTCAAAACTAAAATGACGAATCCACTCACCCGACCACAAAATACCTTGGTGCAATGGGAAAAGTTCAGGCTAGCATGAGTCTTGAGCTCAGCAATATCAAATGCCAAAAGTAACAGGCCAATATTTCAAAAGTTCTGAAGACAGCCTTAAAGTTCTGAAGAAAAATGATAGAGCCATGTACATTTAGAGATGAGCAAACATATTTAAACATGAAAGAATACAGAAATGCAACTCCCTGAACTTTCTTAGACAAAAAACAAAACAACTCCCAATGAAGTCAAGCAAAGATCAGAACAAACAGCTTATCCATAAAGATGCCATAATTCAAAAACCGATGGTGAGCACTGGCTTAAAAGTAGACCAAGACTGGATAAGTATGGACGATAGAATAGGATTTAGGTCATTTGAACTCTGGTGGTGGACATAAAAATGATGTAATTTAAAAATTTGTGAGGGGGAAGGGACGATGAAATTATCAGAGCATGATCCTCTTCATCATTTATGGTGGTGTATAAAAATACTACAGTGGAAACACATAGCTTTTTTTAAAAAATGTTACCAACCTTTTACTGTTTTTCAAAAAATTTTCCCAACTTTTTAATTATCTTGAAGAAAATATTTTCTTTGGTGAAGGAGGTTTTTCAAGTTCAGCAGTGGTCTCAGGTTTATTTCAGTGTTATTTTTCTTGTTAAATTCAGTTAAAATAAAATTTAACATTTTGATTTAAAAAGCATACATATTATAAGCCCTTTTTATATCCAAGTATTTCTATCAGTCTATTTAGATGTGCTTCTGTCTTTGAAGATGCAAAGACTAATGTCTAGAATTTTTCTGAACTTTTCTGAAAAATATCTAGAAATATTCTGAGTTAATGTATGCTATTTCCAGATGTTGAAATTTGGGATTTTCTTTTCCTTATGTGTATTCTCCTTAATTGCTTATATTCTTTGTAATGATTAATTTTTACACTTACATAGAGAATAGTGATTTTTCTAAATGAAAGAATTAAACTATATTTCCCTGACTCTCCTATTGTAATAACTCACTTTCAGTTATATGTGCTGTGGATAGTCTTCCTAGTCTTTTATTTTTAATGGTGTCTGTTGCTATATATCACTTTATTAGCAATTAAAATTATATCATTTCTATTTTAACAATAAACATTTAATTACAATATACTGTAATGGATAGTTCATTTATTTCTTTTATGGCTTCTAAATTTTTCTATCTTGCTTAGGGAGGTTTCCTATTCAAAGTTATATGAACAGCCTCCTGGATATCTATTTTTTTTTATATTTTATGTTACCAATCATACCAAGTGTGTTTTTGCGTAAAATAGAATTTGAGATAGCTTTGTTTTCTTCCCTTTAAATAACCACACATGACCGCACCATTTATTTATTTTTAAATCTTGTTGAATTAAAATGTTAAATTTGATCAGCCCCAATTCTGGGCTAATTTTCATTCTCCTTATCTATGTACCTATCCCATGTTGTGATTGTGGAATCATGATAAATTTTAATAGCTGGAAGGCAAGCTCCTCTTCAGTATTTTTCTTGTTTTTACTCCTGTTGTTCTCAGAATTTTATTCCATCATCTAAACTTTAAAATAATTTTATCTCGTTCACCCAAAATAAGTAAAACAAAAAGCATTAAGACTTAGATTAGGATTGCAATAAATCAATTTAATAACATTATCTTTATTTTATCTTATTTGTTTATATTTAATATTTTTCTTTAAATAGGATCTGTCTTTCTTAGTAATACATTTTAAGCAGTTAAAAGACTAGCAATTTAGTAACTGTTATTGCATTTACATTTCTGAGTACTGACAGTAAAAAGAAAAGCTATTCAGTTAGCTATATTTGTGATATATTGGCAGAATTGTATTATTTTATCCCATTTTTATGCAAATTTAAGGTATTATATGGTACCACTTCTCATTTAACAAATTGATAAAGTTTTAAGACGTGGTAACATCAAGTTCTATTGGGTATTTGAGGAAACAAGCACTATGGTATAATGCTGATTGCATTTTGAATCACTCCAAAAGATAATCACTCCATATTGTGGCTTTGGTTATCAAAATTAAAAATTCATTTTGGGGATGCTACTCTTATCAGTGAACTGAAAGTCATGGTCAGTGCAATATGACAAGAAAAATAAATGGCATAAAGACTGGAAAGAAAGAATTAAAGCTGTCTTCATTTATGATGGCATGGTCACTTATATAAAAGGTCCTACAGAATTTTTTTAAATGTACTAAAACTAAAACATGTATTTAGCAAGATCAAAGGATATGTAGAATATACAGAATATTAAGTAGCAAATAGGAATTGAAATAAATTAAAAAAATAACTTCTGAATATCATTAAAAATATCAAATTCCAAGGAATCAATCTAATGAAAGATGTGCAAGATGTTCTATACATGAAACTGAAATACTGCTGAGGGAAATTTTAAAAGACTTAAACAAATGGAAAAATTAGCCACACTCATGTATTAGAAGACTCAACATTTATAAGTTGTCCATCCTCCCATATTGACCCATCAATTCAATATAGTCCTAATCAAAACCCAGCAGCTATTTATATGTATGTATAAACTGATTCTGCCATTTATATGGGTAAATCAAACTTGAAAAAGTACAATAAATTTGGAGGATTATACTACCCATTTTTAAGACTTACAAAGTTATGATAATAAGAGAGTGTAAGAGCCAACAAATAATGTAACTAAATAAAGAGTTCAGAGATACACCTACATACATTTTGTGAATTTATTTTTGCCAAAGGCACCAATAATTCAAACGTGCAAAGTAGAGGCCTTTTCAGCAAATGATTCTTGAACAACTTCATATTTAAGTGGGAAAAAAATGGACCTCAACTTTTACCTCACAGCATCCACAAAATTAACTTGGCCTGGATGATAGATGTAAATGTAAAGTTAAAATTATAAAATGTCTAGAGGAAAACACAGGAAAGAATATTTATATGTTAGGAAAAATATTTCTTTCACAGCACACAAGCATGAAATATAAAAAAATAGTCTGAAGCTCCCCAATTTTTATTTCTTTAAGATTAAACATTCTTGTTTTTGTTTTTTGAAAGACACCATTTAAAAAAATTAATAGGTAAACCACAACTGGGAGAAGTAAATTGCAAGATCTATATTTGACAAAGGACTTACATCCAGAGTATATGAAAAGCATATACGTAAAAGCACACATGCACACACACACACGTGGACATGCACACGCATACACGTGATTGCCTGGGGTTGGGAGTAAAAGGGAAGTACTGTGAGAGAACTTTCTATGCTGATGTAGATGTTCTATACCTTGATTATGGTGTCAATATATGTATGTAAAGGTTGTCAAAATATGAAAGCTAAAGCTTAAGATCTAAACAGTTAAATCTGTACATTTATTATATGTAAATTAAACCTCATTTAAAAGCAATAAGAACAACACGAAAGAAAGGAAATTTGTGTTCTGCAGGCGTAGACATTTGGAATATAAGTTTCTTTCCTAGCATCCTTTTATCTGATAGCTTAAACTTGTCGTGACACAGAAATAAGCTTTGTATGCTATCTCAGAGCTATCTACAAAGCTCAGAATTTTTTGATGAATCATTTTATTTAATTTACCTTTCCTGTGCTTTGTTCCTTGTTTCACATTTTATTAGTTGACCTTGATTTGCAGCTAAGTTCTCACATAGAATTAAGAGACATTTTTAGAACTGTTATGGAAGGAATTATGGAGATCTTGATAATTGTGTTGTTATCATTTTTCTTATTGAACAAACTTTAATGAATAGTTGCTCTTAATCCGGAAATGGTTAGCTTTACAGTGCTCTACCCACTGAACTCAAGGGAGTTCTTTTATCTGGCCTCTTGGACGGGGATTAAGAGGTGAAAAGTGGGAAGATTCAAAGCAAACCTATTTCTTGGGGGTGGGGCTTGGGAGTTGGGGTGGGGGGTGGGGGGTGGATCCAAAACAATCCTGTATACTTTTGGTGAAAGAGCCAGTGGTGAACTAAATGGCTAGACCCATGTTTAATTCATTCCTTTGCTCCGTCATATCCCCCAAACAACAATTACATTTCTGAGGGAGAAAAAGTTTGTAGCAATAAACTACAAGGCTAGATTTACTTTCTTCTCTTAAAAAAGATAGACCATTCTGTAAATCACAATTCAACATATAGAATTCCAAAGTGGAGTTGTTTGTCATTTTATTTCTGGACTCCCATAGATTGTCATCTAGAGGAACATTCAGAGCACTAAAAATGGCTCCTCCTGATTTAGAAATGTAGAGACTTTAAAATTTATCTCCTATAGCCAGTGTTTCATCAGATTGGCATTCCACACAGATGCTGTGTCCTGCTGAGGAGGGACTTAACACAGCCCTGAGCTGGATTAGATCATACATTTAGATTCATCACAGCACAACAATTCATATGTAGTTTTCCTGAATGAAACATCAGGGAAAATCAGATCAGAAATGAACTGGATAAACCTCTTAAATTGAGATTGATGTCCCAGATCTCAAATTATCCCTGTAGCAAACAATCTATGTGCAGCAGCTTGAATTCAGGGTTTTCTATGACAGTTGACTGATTTAAGACATTGTTCTATGGCTGAAGTAGCAGTTTGTGCTGGTTTACAAATGCACATGATCAATAAAATTGTTTAGGAACACGTTGATATAAAAAGCAAAACCTCTCAATATTCTACTATTCCTCAACTCTTCCGATGCTCCTGGCAACCGAGATGTGTTCTGCAGTGTTGAACCCAAAAACATCTGTCCGGACCTGATGTCTGGCTCTTTCTCGGCAGTTGTAGGTATTATAGTTCCCCTTTAATAGGCTTGGCAACTATTAATACTGTTAAAATAAGAATGCTGTACGCCCTCATACTGAGCGTGTCAAATCTCTTTTTCTAAGTGAGTGCCTGGCACAGGAAAATACATGTAAAATTCTGTCAGTATTATTGGCTAGTAAATGAATGAAGCAGTTAATCTGTACTACATAATTTAGTAGTTAATTAGATACTGCTTTTGATACTTTTCTAATGGCTCCTTATGCATTTATTAATCTCCCTAGTAAGGGTTTTGATCTCATAGAAGACACACTTTTTTTCTGAACACATCTATAATATTTCCTGTGGATAGCATAATACTATGACCATACCAGGTGCTTAAGAAATGACAGTGATTAATTGTCATCTTTGATGACAGTTTTATGGCTTCCTTATCTCCTTAGTTGAGTTGCATCACTAAAGATTTCATTTGTTCTGCACTTAAGCTTTGTTATGACAATTTTTTAATGTTCCTTTATTTTCTGGAATGAACTTCCTCCATCTCTATTATTCTTGAATTTTCAGACCTGCACTTCAATGTGTTGTTTGGGTTATTCCTCAGCCTTATTCCTGGGTCCCTCTGTTTCCCGACCTATCCCTTCCCTTACCCACCTTGCAAACAAAGTTCTGATAGATTTTATTTCAGTTCAGAAACCTTTTCATCACATATCAGCCAAGTGCCAGGCACTGTGAATGGCATGGGTCACTGGAAGAAGACTTAGCTTCTCTACTCAAGGGTTTCAGAGTCTTGTGGAAAACAAACATTTTCACAGAGAACATATAGAAGCACTTGCATGCTATTTATCAGAACACAGGCTACCTACTCAAAGCTAGTGCAAGAGGTCTACTCTGGGACAAGGAAGCTGGAGTGGGATGTAAGTTTGGCAATTCTGCAAGTGAGTAAATCTGATGGAGTCTGTTTCCCAATGCTACAGGATTGTTTATCACTAATAAACATGCAGAAGTGAGATGTGATGGTGGGTGCCAAGGTCCATAGACCAGAGGAGAGGACTGAAAAGGTTGTCAGAATGAGGGGAAGAATCAGAAGCAAATATGAGACGTGCAAATGTAGACCCAGAAAGAGGAAGCACAGGCAAGTTCATGGAGCAAAAGGTGGAAAGTCTAAGTGTTAGGGAAGTTACTGGGCAAATTTCAGATATAGAGACTATGGCCCTGCTGTGGTGAGTGGAAGGGCCAAGTGAACACAGAGGATGGGGGATGAAGTGAACACAGATGGTACAGAGGGTTGGCAACTATCTTTAGGCACAGGACCTTCTCACTATACAGACTGGGATCTTCCCACTGTACCATATCTGCATTTTTGTGTGTACCTTCATGCTTAGAATACTCGTGGAATAAATTACATAGAATTTTATTTTAGGGTGGGCGTATACATTCTCAATTAATACTTTTGTGGCATCTCTGAAGAGCTGTGTTATTTGCCTCCCACACCTGATAGTGTTACAGAAAGAGGAAGAAGTGAAAGAGGCAATAGAGCTCAGGGGCAAGGCAAGGGCCTGTACCTGCTTGCCTATCTGCCAGTTAAAGTGTTTTTGTTTGTTTTTTTTTAACTTTTTTTATTTATACTATAACATATATACAAAACAAAAGAAAGAAAAAAGCAGTAATTTTCAAAGCACTCTTCAACAAGTACTTTTAGGACAGATCCCAGAGTTTGTCATGGGCTACCATACCATCATCTCAGATTTTCTCTTCTAGCTGCTCCAGAACATTGGAGGCTAGAAGGAAGATATATATATATATTTATCATCACAATCAACTTTTTTTCTTTCTTGTGAAAAATAAAGTATATACAAAAAAAGCATAATAAATTTCAAAGCACATCACAACAATTAGTTGTAGAACAGATTTCAGAGTTTGGTATGGGTTACCATTCCACAATTTTAGGTGTTTACTTCTAGCTGCTCTGAGATACTAGAGACTAAAATATCAATTTAATGATTCAGCAATCATACTCATTTGTTAAACCCTACCTTCTCTGTATAACTCCACCATCACCTTTGATCTTTATCCCACTCTTTGGGAGTACTTGGGCTATGCCCATTCTGACCTTTTCATGTGGGAAGGGGCTGTTAATAATATGGGAGTATGGAGATATATCTAGCTGATGTTCTGGAGAGGCTGGCTTCTCTAGGTTTCAGGACTTATCTGATCCAGGGGACTCATCTGGAAGTTGTAGGTTTCTGGAAAGTTACCTAGTGCATGGAACCTTTGTAGAATCTTATATAATGCCCTAGGTTCTCTTTAGGATCATCAGGAATGGTTTTGGTTGGGGTTTGGCAAGTTATGGTAGGTTGTACTGTCTAATTGAAGCTTGTGTAAATGTGACCTCCTGACTCTATTTGAACTCTCTCAGCCACTGATACCTTATTTGTTACACTTTACCCTTTTAGTCAGGATGGCATTGTTGATCCCATGGTGCCAGGGCCAGACTCATCCCTGGGAGTCATTTCACACACCACCAGGGAAACTTTCCCCCTGAATGTCATGTCCCATGTAGGGGGTAGGGCAATAATTTTACTTGCAGAGTTGAGCTTGGAAAGAGTGAGGCCACATCTGAGCAACAAAAGAGGTCCTCCAGAAGTAACTCTTAGGCATGCCTACAGGTAGGCTAAGCTTCTCTGCTACCTACATAAGCTTCACAGGAGTAAGCCTCAAGATCAAGGGCTTGGTGTAGCAGTTAACTTGTTTTTGTCACAATTCCTTTAAATGTAAAATGGAGCTTATGATAGTCTCTCATAAAGTTGTTAAAACAATGATATTAGTTTATATGTGTAAAGAACTAAAAACAGTGGTACACTGGAAGGGTTCAGTGAATGTTCACCATTGTTATAATCATTTGCTGATTGATCAGGCCCAGTTGACAAGTACAAGCCAATACTGATAACAAGAGAAACAGACAAAATAGGCCATTTCTCTCAAAGAGAGTGACTAACAGTAATTAGTTCATTTCTTACTGTTTTGTTACTTGCAAGATAAGAAAGAAAGGTCTAACCAAATAGTTGGGTAGCTGAAGAACTTATGTCATGTAAACAACATGTTAAATCCCAACAAAATAGCTGTATTTAGAAGATAGTCAAAGGAAGTTTATTTTATTGCCTGCTTTACTAGGGTCTTTCTTATCAAAATTAATAGGTAATCACATATGAATTCATATACATTCATTCACATTATTTTTGTCACAAAGAGATGTTGTCTTTTGCTTAAGTTCAGGCCCCTTTCAGTGAAATCCTAAAGGAAACTCACCCACAAACTAAAGGAATCTCTACTCTCTGAGATTCTATGATGGAAGCAATGTGAAACCTCACTCATAGGAAGTGTTTTCTTGAGTTGAAATTCTAAAGAGGAGACTCTAGAGTGAAAAGAATGCTAACAAAAACCCAGAAACATTCCAGTTTGGCAAAGTGAAAGTGGTCCTGTTAATGGCTACGACTAGAACACAATTTATGTAACTCTGGGTTGAGAATACTGGGTTGAGAGAGGGAGAGTGAGGTAGATTTGGCACAAAATGACTTTTGACACATGTCATGTATAATTTACCAGCAAATTCTACCACATGCATTAATATGACAGGCATGGTCACTTGATTAACTGAAGCCAGTTGGTCAGTATATATGGGGAAATTTGGTTCAGATGTTTCTGGGTATAGGTGGAAAGAGGACAGCAATTAGAAACTCTAACAGCTGCCTCCTAAAGAGAAGTTCTCTGAAAAGTGAAAGCAGGAAGAGATGGTAGGTGAGAAGTTGAGCTAAAGGGTCTCAAGAAGTAATTCTAAAATCTGTAGGCCATGGACCTCTTTCATAAACTCAGAAAACAGTTTATTTCTTAGCAACCTCATATAATTACTTCTGGCTTTTGTTGTCCTACTTATAAAATAGAGGATTAACTCGTATGTCTGTCTTTAGCTCAGAAAAATTCAGTGGTGACAAAATGAGAGGAGAGGAGGAAAATGCTTTGAGACTTGAAAGCCTATTAAAAAACCCTTAATTTTAATTATTTTATATTTTCTAAGATGATTTATTCTCCTTACACTTCCTGCTCTGGTCTTAGTTGTACACTGCCTCACTTGGACAAATCAACCTTTTGGTTTTCATGAAGCCATGTTACTGTTTTGTTCTTCTCACCTTGTGATGCCTCTGAAAGTGGTCTCCATGTTGCAGTCTAAGAAATCGATTTGATTCTCTGTCTTTTCCCACAGCCTCATGTTTCCCTGGGGACAGCTTATGAGACAAACAAAATATGAAACAAGCGTACGTTTTTTTACAGTGACAGAGGCAAAGCTTTCTGTTATCATTCGTGTAGTCCATGGGGAAATATCAGAATGGGGATTGATCTTGGCAAAGAGATGGTCCACTGAGATGGTTGAGTTTAATAAACCTCTGCTATAAAAGACTCATATTTAAGCTCCAGCAAGTCTCAAAGCTCATTCTGCCTGGGCTATCTAATCTCTTGCCTCCTCAGTTACAAATTAAATTTCCCCTTGTCACTATTTCTTTTGAGTGCATTTGGAATGATAGAAGATGGATGCTCTCCATAAGCCCATTCCCTGCTTTACAGAAAGCTGGGTCCCTTAGGCTAATTATTTTGCTATGTGTTCCAGAGAAATGTTGGTTTGATAATAAATATTATTTAGCCTAGGTGATGCTACTTTTCAAGGACCATGGAAATTCTATTATTCATTGCTTATTCTTCTCAGACTTAAGAGAATTCATTTCACTCATGGGGTTTCAAGAGATGCACAAATAGATTTAGCAGCTCTTTTGGCAAGTGATTGGCTTAGACCCAAAGGTCGTTGGTTCTGATACAATTCATTTGACTGATGGTCCTAAAAAGAAGCTTTTAGCAATTTATATAGATAGAAATACATACATATACACACATATATATAAATTAAAAAATAGATTACATATAAATACAGATATGTGTATACCTGTTCATGCACTTATATCACACAGATATAATATTAATAACATGATATATTATCCTATGACAAACTCCTTCAGCCTTGGTTTTCACAATTTTAAAAAGATCAGACATCTTCTAGGCCTTTTTAATGCTTAACTTCTATGATAAATAACTTCAGACCAATAGTTATATAATGGCTACATAAATTCTCAGTTAATTTTGGAGGTCCCTAAACATCATAACAACTCCATTATAAAAATGTTTCCTGTTACCCTAGAAAGTAAATAAAACAGGTAAATCGAATTTAGTTTCTGACCTCCCCCACTGATCCTTGTTTGTTTTGTGGTGTTGTCATTAGGCATGTAAATCACCTGCTCTATTATGATTTATTAGAGGGAGAGAATCCAACTTCTTCTGTTGTGAGTTCAGAAGTGGGAACTTGGACATAATTGGCATTCAACAAGAGTATTTAGCCAGATTGTTAACTGGCTTAGAAGAGTTCTCCAGCATTATTACTTTAGCTTTTACTGATAGCATCATCATCACTGAACCATGCCCCAACATCTCCTCATACCAACATCTCCCTGTGTGAGCAGGGCCCCATGGTGTGGTGCTCCTATTGTGTTACATGGGGCATCAGCCCCAATCACCTCAGATAAACTATTGGAATGGATTTAAATTTATGATATTTGATTTACTAACAATGCACCTAAGGCTGTTGGCCTTGTATCCATGCATAATTCATGCACATTCAGCATTTTAAACTCTACCCAGGGTATACTTTAAAAAGTCACATTAATTTTGATTTAATACCCTAAAGGATAAGCTGAACCAAGTTGCTAGGTTGTTTTTATTAATAATATTTCACTCTTTACTACTGGGTAGGATAGTAATGAGGACAAAGCCCTTGTTAAGCCAGTGCTCATAGTCTAACTCACAGCCTTCAGGAGAGCTGTGTTTTGAGAGTAACCCATTGAATTGGAAGTTGAGTCAGGCATTTTTTTAATTTCTTTATAAGTAGACAGATGTTCATGAAAAGGATCAGCAACTTAACCTACCCACTAATTTGGGAAATCTATCCCCCTGACTTACTTGATACTTTCAGTGAATACTGAACTCAATATCTTGGATAAAATTTAATTACTAATTGCCAGGCAACACTGGCACATGGCAAAGAGGCCAAGAACACAAAGTCTTCTACTTTCTTTCCAGTAAAAGAAACATGAATAGAAGGAATGCAGATAACATGCTATTAGTGTGTTTTGTTCTTACTTAATGAATATTAAAAAAGAATAGGAGAAGGGAACCTCTCTTAGTGTTGTCTAAATACAGCATTGTTTTGAGCCACAATTTCTTCATCTGTGACATACAATTCTATGAGGATGATCTCTAAGATCCATTTCAGCTCTATTTTTCTTTTTTCTAATGGTCTTTAATCTAAGGTAGCAAAAGAAGGCTAGAGTCTCTTCTTACAGGGGAATTTCTTTGAAGTGAATTTTTAAATGAGGGTAAGAAAGAAAGTAGTGAATTCGCATTCTAGTCCTCAAGGAAAAGCTTGCCAAAGATAGTTTACCTTAAGCTAATGTGTCAGGGAAATACTCTGAACACCTGTGGTTAGCTGAGGGCTAGGTGAAGAGTATCTCTGCTGTGGACCAAGAGAGGTGTAAATATTCCTATTGTTACTTGAGTTTGGTTCTTTGTTATTGATAATAATATGTGTTGTGGGGTGAGCAGTGAGATGAGATGGGGTTGTTTATCCCAAGTACCCACATTCTACCATGTCTAGGTGGTGTCATCCTCAGGAATGGTAATGTTTCCTGCTACCCTAGAAAGTAAATAAAACGGGTAAATCGAATTTAGTTTCTGACCTCTCCCACCGATCCTTGTTTGTTTTGTGGTGTTGTCATTAGGCATGTAAATCACCTGCTGTATTATGATTTATTAGAGGGAGAGAATCCAATCTTCTTCTGTTGTTGAATCCAAAGTGGGAACTTGGACAAGAAGTTTTTATTTCAAGTACCATCTATATGTCCAACACTCTTGATCCCAGACGTGTCATTTACATGTTTTGAATGTTTTAACTAAGCATATCCGAAATCGAATTCCTTCCCTTCCTTCTCACATTTGTTCTTCCTTCTGTGTCCCAGTTACAGTCTCTGGCATCACTGTCCATTCGGTTACACAAGATTGAAATCAAGGGGTCATCCTTGAAAAGTTACTCTCCTTCAAACTTATATTAGTTAGAATTCTCTAGAGAAACAGAATCAGCCAGAAATATCCATAAATATAAAATTTATAAAAGTGTCTCACATAACCATGGGACCATAGAATCCAAAATTCATAGAGCAGGCTGTGTAGCTGAGGATTCCGATGGAGGGTCTGGATGAACTCCACAGGAGAGACTCACTGGCCGAAGCAGGAAGAGAAGAGAGCCTGTCTCTTCTGAATCCTCCTTAAAAGGCTTCCAGTGATTAGATTAAGTATCACTCATTGCAGAAGACATTCCCCTTGGCTGATTACAAGTGGAATCAGCTGTGGATGCAGCTGACATCATCATAATTTAATTCTATGAAATGTCCTCATCACAACAGACAGGCCAGCACTTGCCCAACCAGGCAAACAGGGACCACCCCCTGGCCAAGTTGACACATGAACCTGACCATGACAAACCTCTACATCCCATCCATCATTGCATCCTTTCAGCTTTATCCCCTAAATGCCTCTACTCTGTCTTTTCCATCTCTGTGGTTACCACTCTTAAACACCCACCATCACGGCTCACTTGGACTACTCTAATCTCCTCCTACAGCCTATTCATGTTTAGTTCATTCTCCATAGTGCTTTCTAAGTGAGTTTTTAGTCAAACTCTTTCTTCTAAAGATCTTATAGGTTTACTATTATTCTAAGGGTAAGGAAGACAATGTCTAACATTCTATCATGGCCTGTAGGACCCTGCAAGGACTGATCTCTGCCAAGCTCTTCAGACTCATCCTGTACCACTTTCCCCCACATCCTTCTCAGTCCCAGCCACAGTGGGCTTCTGTAGCTCCTCAGCCATGCTGTGCTCCCTTTTGCTTCAGAATCTCATATCCATGATATTGACACCCTGCCACATTTTCCATTCTGTGTCTTGCCTTATTAAATCCCACTTATTCTTCACATTGCAGCTCCAATGTCACTTGCTCCCTTGAGTCCCCAGGTTGGACAAGATATGTCTTCTCTGTGTTTCTTATAGATTTTCTTGATACCAACCATCAGAGTTAATAGTGTGTGACTATTCCATCGATGGTTGCACCCTCAGCTAAGTATAAGGCAAGGTCTGAGACTATTGTTCATTGTCATAACATCTAGTACAGTGCCTGGTTCAGAGTCAAAATTCAATAAATACCTAAATTTAAAGAATGTCTAAGTAAATAAATTGATTCATTTTACGTTTGGAAATGTCAGTTTCTTTAGATAATTCTGAATTATAGGAAATCGGTCTACTAACAAACAATTTTAGCATGTACGAGGGCCTGTGTCCTTTACTACATGTTTTGGTTTTCCTCCAGGTAAATGGATTTCCTTCCCTGCCCAAAAGAGAAGACTTTGATCAAAATAGACAAGTCAACAGCTCAATTTGGACATAGCCAAAAAACAGTTCTATAATTTTATTTTTATTCTTGAATGGCATAAAAATCATGATTTTAATGATAAGCATACCTCTGTTGTCACTCTCCACAAGGGGTGAAGGGGTCTAGAAACCATGTTGCTAAAGGAACTGAAGACAAGAAGATTAATGAAGGGTATAGGGCAGTCTTCAAATGTTTATGTTGCTTTAAAGAGTTTTGATAGGCCAACATGTGAAAGTAGGACAAATGAGCAGAATCACATAGCTCTAGGTTCTAATTCAATTTAAAAAAAAAAGAGCTATTAAACATCCTGTAATGTTTTGAAATGAAATAGGCCTTTTCCTGAGTTGAGGAGCACCTCACCATGTCAGAGATGCTGTAGAAGAGATTCTTACATGAGTCTCTGTGCAGCCTGTGTAAAGATCTCTCCCTGGCTTGAGATTCCAGGAGAAAAGAGTAGCCATATAAGGCTGTTTGATACATAAAAAGTTGTCCAAGCGGATATCCAAATTTGCTTGGTGGACTCTGCTTTTCATTGATAGAGTTAGTTGCTATATGGATTGAATTCCCATTTGTGCAGATAACCAACTCTTGAACATATTAAACTGACTAAGGAATACATACAAGTTAAAATTAAAAAGATACTTTTCACAGTTCAATTTAAGAAACATTAGTATACAGTAAAAGGCATGATATTTTACAAATACTGACTACTTTATGATTAGTTGCTAATATTTTCAGATACACACTCTATTTCCTATCTAGTTATTTTGCCAATACGTAATTATGTGAGATATTTTATAGACAGGTTCACTTGCTGTTTTTAATGAACTGGATGTGCTCTCTAATAGAATTTCTAAATTGTAGTTTGGGGACTAGTTGTGGGGTTCTATCTTCTTTTCCTGGGCTTTCTTCAACACAGAGAAGAGGCCTGAATTGGGTTCAGGTAGAATAGGGGATAATAGTTGTTAACTTTGTAGGAATTATCCTATATCATTGACTCACTTTAACCTTTATCAGACAGTCTCTGGAGGATGTAAAGGATATTTTGCTTTCTATTTTTAAGTCTAAATTATACTAACATTTTGAATTACAATCATGGCCCTTTTCTTGTAGTTTGCAGTAGAACTTAGTTTTAAATTCAATATTAATAACATATGTCACATTTTAAAATTTCTCTATATCATGTAAGTCTGTTCTGAACCCCCAGTTATCCCCCTCAGTGGGACGTTCATTCTCAGTTGAGATTAGAGGTTCCTTCAGTGGAATGCGAAGGAACATCATGTAGTCAATCTATCTAGAGACGGAAGAAGGAATCTCTTTGATGGAATGCTTGGCATGGCAAGATATTCCTTAACTCAAGAAACCTACCATGTCATTGAGAAAATTGAGAATTTGGGGGTTGTGCCAGTTTGAAAGGATTTACGGACCTTGGAAAAGCCATACCATAATCCTAAGCCAATTTTGCAGAGGCAGCTGCTTCTTTTAAACCCCATTCAGCACTGTGTGTTGGGAACTTGATTAGATTATCTCCACAGAGAGGTGATGCACCCAACTGTAGGCATTAATCTTTGATTAGAGGGAGATGTGACTCCATCCATTCCAGGTGGGTCCTAATTAGTTTACTGGAATCCTTTAAAAGAGGAAGCATTTTGGAAAGAGAGACAGAGCCATGAGAACCACAAGAGCCTATATAGCCAGAGACCTTTGGAGATGAAGAAGGAAAACACTCCAGGGGTAGCTTCGTGAAACAAGAAACCTAAAGAGAAAGCTAGTGGACATCGCTGTGTTTGGCATGTGTCTTTCCAGGTGAGAGAGAAAAGATGAACTTCATTGGCCTTTCTTGAGTGAAGGTAAACTTTCGTTGGTGCCTTAGTTTGGCCGCTTTTATAGACTTGCTTTAATTTGGACATTTTCATGGGCTTAGAACTGTAAAATTGCAACTTAATGAACTTCCCTTTTAAAAAGCTATTCTGTTTCTGGTGTATTGCATTTCAGCAGCTGACAAACTACAACAGGGATCTAGAGTGCCAGAAAATCAGGGAGGAGGCAGGACTTAACCCATGGTAGAGCATCCTCAGTACTGTTCTTTCTGCTCCTGGATGCTACCATGAACGCGAATTCTCTGCTATCCGGTGACTGTTGCTTGGGGCACACTTGGGGATGCCCCTCAGCAAATTCCAGCCCCCTGATGACAGAATTAGTCACTGAGGACTTTGCCACTGGTCAAAAGACCCATGTTCTCACTGACAAGACTTTACAGGCCTAGAGGATTCTGCAGTTGCAGAAATTACTCAAATACTGACCTCTTCTTTCAGGCTTAGGGAACCTTTAATACATACACTCCACCTTACCCCTTTTGACACCTCTTAAAGCTCCATCCTATCTACCTTTGAGATGATCCATCCTAAATCTTCTTTAATAAAAAGCTGCTTATTTCTCTTTAGATGATAAGGATTAAAGATAATGTAAATGATGCCTTCTTTTTTCCAGGTATGCTTGGGGAAAGCTTTTTAAAAACACTTTTTCCTGTAACAATTTTGGGTATGTTTTAATAATTACCCTGTTACATTTTTTTGTATGTTTATATGTCTCATTTACTCATTCATTCATGCCAACTGGTCACTATGTCAGGGACAGGGCTGTGCCCTACCTGAGAGTCTTTCTAGATTCCAAGTTTCTTTAAAAATAAGGGCTGAATTTCATATATCAGTGTGTCAGCCCCCAAAGCCAGTGCAGAGTTTTGCATATTGTAGATTCAGTAAACATTAATTGAATTAATTATGTTTCACAAGTTCCCTTAGTGCCTTTCTTCCAGGCATTAGTTTGACCCTGTGGTATTAGTAAGAGCTAAACCAGCACCATTACTAGGACCTGCCTGAAAGGAATGACTGCTTGTGCCATTCTCTGTGTGAATGTGAGTGTGTGTGTGTCTCCCAGCGTTTATGCATATGAATGAATACGTAAAAATCATGCATGAGTATGTAAAAATCATGATATCTATTAAAAGGTATTAAATTGATTTCTAGGATCCCCATGTCTTTTTTCTCTTCTAACCTGAACTCAGTTAAGTTACCCAAGTGTTAAATGTGTTAAATGCATTTGTTGGGTAAGAAAAACTTAGTTCAAATATCATCATGTTCTGGGGAAATGTAACTATCATTCTGAATTTGAGTTGGAGAATTTGGAATAAGTTTTATTAATTCCTCCCCCAAATGCAGATGTAGGTATTTTCTTCCCTGTTATGGGTTTATTGTGTCTCCAAAAAAGAAGTTGTTGAAATCTTTGTGCTTGGTGCTGTGACTATGAACATATTTGGAAATGTGGTCCTTAAAGTAGGTCAAACTGGGGTCTTTAGAAGTGGATGAGAGTCTCAGGGGATAAGGCCATGTGAAGATGGAGGCAGAGATTGGAGTGAGGCATATACAAGCCAAGGAACGCTGAGGATTATTGGCAAACATGAGAAGTTAGAAGAGGCAAAGAAAGGTTCTACCCTATTGACTTCAGAGGGAGCATGGTTCTGCCAATACCCATTCTGACCTCTACCTCCAGAACTGTGAGGCAATACATTTCTTTTCTTTGAAGTGACTGGGTTTATTGCCCTTTGTTATAGCACTCTAGGAAACTAATATACTCTCCAACAGCCAATTAAATATCTTGGCCTTACCCCTGTTTTCTGGGGTTCATTGTCATTATGGGACAATGTAGGTGGAGGAGTTCATGTAGATGTTTGTCAGTGTTGGAAGAAGGTAATCTGCAAGGACTCTGTCAGATGGAGCCCTGTGAAACCTTGGGTACTGATGGTGATAACCGATGGTCAACATTCGTGCTGAGAACCTCTCTGGAGGCTAACGGAGTTCCACACCAGACTGCAATGGGAAAGACAACCAATCCAGTCCCTGAGTGCAGTCAGAGAATGGTACTCACCTGTGTGATGGCCATGGCTCCTGTGTCCAGTGCTTCACCTCCCACTGTCAGGAGCTCTGTCCCTTTACTGAGCAGCCCCTCATCCTTGTCATCTTGGCCTTAAGCACAGACCCTCTCTCAAGAGACTATCCAAACCATGCACTCATCTCCATTCCTCTTCCTTTGAAATTTCCTATTCATCATATGAAATCCCTTCCTCTCTTATCTGTATGTTCCTCACTGACAAAGCTCCCCCTCAACTTTAAAGCTCACCTTAAGGTCCTGGGCATAATCCCATTAACTGGCTTATTCTTTAAGAAAGAAAAGTAGGGAATAGTAGGCTGTATTTTTTCTTCCTCCTTCTCAGAATCAACTGTGAGCAAGAGGAAAACCTACTTGAGTTAATATCTCAAAAATATGACCTGTTCACAAAATACTGGAAATAAACAATTTTCCATGGCCCACATTGGTCTTTGGTAATTAAGAACTTTTCATTAAATAAAAGGCATTATTTTTGCCTTTTATAGAGCTTTCCCAGGAAGCCCAAGATATGACCCCCTAAAATTATATGATCGGAAAGAAGTACTCACAGTCCTGTTGGAAGTCAACAAAAGATGCCAGAATAGAAATAAAATGAAACACATTGCTGAGTCCACAATATAATCCCTTTGCTTTCCAAATATGTCCTTATAACCTCATCAGAAGTATTCAAGGAGGGCTGCCAACGTGAGCTAGCAACTTTCAAAAGCCATGTAGATGGTCACCCAAAGAGGCGCAATCAATTCTGTGGTGCACCTGTGGTGACAGACACTGCTTTTGATGCAGTGGGGAGTGATTAATTGCGCAGTAGCTGCTGAAGCACAAGGAAAAGGCAAGTTTAGTAAAAGAAAGCAACTTTAGAATATATATTCATGTAATGTAAATTCATTCCTCTCATTTTGAGGAAAAGATGGATGAGGAAGGTAGTGAGAAGGTTAGTTTGGAGAGAAACCAATCAGAATTCTGGAGAAAGATTTCTTGGATGATTCCAGGGAAAAGCTTACTTAGAAAGTTCCTTTTTTCATTTTTTCCTTCTTTTTCAGCTCTCTCTCCTTCCTTCTCTTTTCTCTTTGTATTTCTTTATTTTGTTCTACTGTGTCATTGTTATCTCTTCCTTTTACTTCCGTATTTTCATCCTTTCCCCATTGTGCCTTTGCCTTTCCTCCTTCAACTGCCAGTCTTTAGGCTAATCATACATCACTGGTATTCAATTTTACTGACCACTTATCAACTTTTGACTCATCTCTGTTCTGTCCAGGCCCTTTAGCTTTTTGAGTCAAAGTCCTAGAATTGATAACATCTATGAAGTGTTTCCAACTTTGTGGTCAAAGAATGGTTCTATTTTTAGAATATCAAGAAATGGTTTCCTGAAAATGCAACTCATTTTATTCTATTGTGTCATTACATTACAGAAATTTTACAGAGCACATTTTAGCTCAGATTTTTATGAGAACAGTAGGGGGGGATATGTAGGACACCTCCAGCAGCATTCACCTGATAACAGGACATTTTATTCACACATTTTTGTGACTGTCTATGGATTTCATTGCATACACTTGTCTGACCTACAGCCAATCAGGTGGCCAATGCCGGAACAGCCTTCATTATTTGGTTTACATATCAAATATGCATGAAGACAGATTGAGAACAGAGTATGCAACCACCCGAATGGACACATTTCATAAATGAGTTTCTTGGTCACTCACAACCACCAAGCAAGTATGAATGTGCTCCTAGTATTTGTCAGACCTAGCAGCTATTGTGGGGCAAACAGGTTATAGCTGTCTTCCCCAGGAGTTTGCAGTCAAACTTGTAGGGGCAAAAATGATTCATGAAAATTAGAGAAGCACGTACAAATATTTCTTTAACTTTAAAGAGTACGCTGAGAAATCAGTCTGTGTCCAGACAGAGGAGTTATTTCTCAGGACCTTGCTATTTCTCTCTTCTGTAGACTATTTTGGAAGTCTTTTCACAGTAAGCTTTCAACAAGTGCATTTTCAGATGATGTAGATAGGGGTAGATGAATAGAATTTATATTTTTGTAAAACCAATCCATCTCCTTTATAAAGTCTGCAATACAGTTACATTTGATTCTCACAATTCCTGAGGTAAGCAGAGAAGCTACGCTTGTCCCCATTCCACAAGTGAAGGACCACAATCAATTGATTTGCCCCTAATCTAAGGTTTCTAAGTGATAGACAACTAAACCAACATCCAGATTTTCTGTCTCATTATTCTGTTTTTCCACTATGGCGGGCTGTGAGATGAGTGTCTTCATTAGGAAACCAAGACTATATGCTTACCTATGCCAAAAGCATAAAATTTTGTACAATGAGATTTAGTTAAACTTAAATTTTTGAAAAATGTCATGTTTAATCATGGAAGACTAGATAATACACAAGAATTACTTAAAAACATTTGAAGTTCTTCTTCATTCACCAGATACAATAGCACAAAAAGAATGTGTAAGCCTCTCATCTTCTCAAGCTCAATTTGGTCCATCTGCTTGCCAAGAATGAAAAAGTAATAGCTGCTACTCATTTAAAAATATAGAGCTAGAATGCTCACCTTCTATATGGGAGACCCAGGTTCAGTTCACGGACCATGCACCCAAAAAATAAAAATATAGAGCTTAACACTCAACCAACCTACAAACTCTTCTAAATTTAACTATTTCTTAAGGCAGAAACCACTCACTCTGGTAATTTAGCATCAGATTTTCATAATCTCTGCAGCTGAATTTCAAAATAACAAGGCTGACAAACTACATTTAAAAAAACTGCTTTCCATAATAAATGACATATAACTGTCATGGATGTCATGAAGATTCTTTGTTTCATTTTTCCTTTTAAGAAATGCTTTCTTTATTTGTGCGACCTTTCTATAATTTATACATATTAACAGCTTTTAAAGTCAGGCTTTGTTTGTTTTATAGCCCATAAACCGAAGCATGGTTTTATTTATGTAATTTACTTTTCTCCACTTTCATTGTTGTTGCATATGTTAATGTTTTGGCTTCAGAAATAAAGTTTCATGTAGGTAAGCAATTAACTTCCTTCTGCAATTTTTCTTCAATACAGAGAATAATTGAGCAATTTTCATTGAGTGAGGAATATAGATAGAGATAAAGGGAAAATGATGTTTTTCTTTGGAGATATGGTGTGATTAATAGCATCATAACTATAATGTAATTTACTCTGAAGTATCTGACAGGATATGAGCACTTAAATGATGACCCAAGTGAACTATTTTTGAGGTTTATATCCTCATTTCTGCCTTTAGTTAAGATTCAATTGTAAGGCTCACATAGTTTGCTTTATAGTCACAGCCAGTGGACAATTAAAGTAGAATCAATTTATTTTGCATGAATAATGATTTCTATCTTAATAAAAGAATGACTACATTTATGATAGAGGAATACGAGTATTCACTAAATAAATTCAATCTATATGAAACAGGAAGTTAGGAAACCTCTGCTGTATTAAAAAAAATCCTTTGGTTTTAGATTTATTTTTTGTTTTAATCTTTGACAGGTAGACAAACAGTTGAACTTTGTGTTTTCTAATCTGTTCTTTATATTTCAAAGTCAAATATTAGACTATGTAGTCTGGAGTTTATTTGACTTAATTTTTTTCTGGTGCTTTTTTAGCAAATAGCAAGTACATTAAGCAGGATCATAGATTTCTATTACCCAACAAAGGACTTAAAAGGACAAGTTCAAAAGAGCACTTATTTCTTCTTTTGGGGGAAAATTTTTTACTTTTAGTAAGCTAACACAGAGAACAGGAAGTTACACAACTCTTTTAGTTACCTGTCTGCCTGTATGTCGCAGAGGTGTTGGAAAGGAGCTGATTCAATCGACAGTGTTGTCCTGGAAGGAGCATTGGAATACTCTAAAGTTAGGAGCTGAGTCTTGCCTTAGTTTTCTTATTAGGACTGGAATCTTTATTTCCCAAGGGCAAATCCTCCATCTGTCAAATGATATTTTTCTCTATACTTATGTAACTCGAAGAAAGGTTATGGAAATAAAATTAGCTTATACATGTAAAAGAATTTTCAATAGATTTAAAAATGTGCTACAGATATAGTATATATAAGTTTATAAATTTGGGTCATTGAGAAAACAAATGGTGTTTTCAGCCTTAGTGGTTGAAGTAACCCATCTACCAGAAATTCAATGGTTTCTGAATGCCTTCAAGCACCATGCCAGGTTCAAATAGGTAAAAGATAATAGACACTTTCCTCCAAGAAGTCACACCAAAGTTGAAGACATTAGGCATAAAGGCATGAAAAGTTAACATAAGAATTAAAATGTAAAAACATGGATTAATTGCTTGACATCACTTAAGAGCACAAGGTTAAGTGTCCATTGGAAGAGTAAATACGCTGAGTTCAGAAAAGGGAGGCAAAACTGAAAAAATCAACGATGGATGGAAGAATGCTAGATGATTGTCTTGAAGGAGGTGAACTGAAATAAGTAAATAGAGGAACCAGCTTGAGATAAAAGACAATAACCTATATGATTTATTTTAGTAATGGTAAATCAACCAGTTTGCATAGATAGATAATTTGCTGGACAGGAGGATGAATTCCTGAGTACCTTCCCCTCATGGCCATCTATGAGAGCAACAGTAGAATCTTTAGAGTCCTCAGGGAACTCCCCAGGCCCCCTGGAACTAGGCTTTCCTCCCACCCAACTCCCAAACTTTGTTTTACCTGTCCACAGCCTGGGGCCCTGTCATCTCCTGCCTGTCTAATGAGCAAGAACTCCCTCTCTAGGACCCAGAGCAGCAGTTCCTGTTTGCTCAAATGCTGGGAAGAGTGGATGAGAGAGGAGCTACATATTTCACCAATCCTGCAGTTAATTTTTAAAAAATATTTTCATTGGTTAATTATCACACACATGCATAGCATACATGGTGTACAATCAGTGACTCACAGTATCATCACATAGTTGTGTATTCATCACCATGATTATTTATTAGAACATTTGCATCACTCCAGAAAAAGAAATGAAAAGAAAAAAGAACTCATACATTCATAACTTTTACTGTCCCTCTCATTGACCATTATAATTTCCATCTATCCAATGTATTTTTTTTGCCCCCCACTGTGCTGGTTTGAAAGATTATGTACCCTGGAAAAGTCATGTTTTAATCCTGATTCATCTTGTGAAACAGTCATTTCTTTTAATCCCTATTCAGCACTGTAGGGTGGAAACTTGATTAGATTATCTCCACAGAGATGTGACTCGCCCAATTTTGGGTATCAACCTTTGATTACAGGGATGTGTGACTCTACCTTTCCAGGTGGATCTTGATTAATTTATTGGAATCCTGTAAAAGAGAAAACATTTTGGAAAATGAGACAGCAGTGAGAATCAAGAGAGCCCACACAGCCAGAGACCTTTGGAGATGAAGAAGGAAAATGCCCCTGGGGGATCTTCATGAAAGTAGAAAGCTGGAGAGATACTTAGCAGAAGTTGCCATGTTCACCATGTGCCATTCCAATTGAGAGAGAAACGCTGAACTTCATTGGCCTTCTTGAAACAAGTTATCTTTCCTTGGATGCTTTAGATTGGGCATTTCTATAGCTTTGCTTTAATTTGAACATTTTCACAGGCTTAGAAATACAAATTTACAAACTATTAAATTCCCCCTTTTAAAAGCCACTCCATTCTGATATATCACATTCTGGCAGCTTGCAAACCAGAACACCCCCTATTATTTATTAATGCTTTATCCATATATTTTTTTTTTACTCATCTGTCCATACCCTCAATAAAAGGAGCATCAGGCATAAGATTTTCATAGTCCCACAGTCACATTATAAAAATTATATCTTTTTTTTGCATGGGCAGGCACTGGAAATCGAACCCAGGTCTCTGGCATGGCAGGTGAGAATTCTGCCACAGAGCCACTGTCACACCGCCCTAAAAATTACATCTTTATACAATCACCATCAAGAATCAAGGTTACTGAAAGACAGCGCAACAGTTTCAAGTATTTCCCTCCAACCACTTCAATACACCATAAACTAAAACAGGATATCTGCATCATAAGAATAACTTCCAGGATAATCTTCCGACTCTGAAATTTCCCAGCCACTGAAACTTTATTTTGTCTCATTTCTCTCTTCCCTCTTTTGGTCAAGAAGGCTTTCCCAATCCCTTGATGCCAAATCCTGGCTCATCCCAAGATTTCTGACCCACATTGCCAGGGAGATTTACACCCTTGGGAGTCATGTTCCACATAGTGGGGAGGGCAATGAGTTCATTTGTTGAGTTGACTTAGAGAGAGAGGCCACATCTAAGCAACAATAGAAGTTCTCTGGGGGTGATTCTTAGGCCTAATTTTAAGTAGGCTTAGCCCATCCTTTGCAGGAATAAGTTTCATAGGGGCGGACCCCAAGACTGAAGACTCAGCCTATTGATTTGGTTGTCCCCACTGCTTGTGAGAATATCAGAAATTCTCCAAATGGGGAACTTGAATATTTTTTCCTTTCTCCCCAATCCCCCAAGAGAACCGTGCAAATACTTCTTTATTCACTGTCCACATTACTCTGGGATATGTCAGGGATAAGTACAGATTCCATGTACTCATGCTATTCAACTAAACTGACAATACAAGTTAAATTAAGGAATGCACTACCCAAAATAGAAATTTTGCACCAAATAAACATCTCTCCCTTTGGTCTCACATACAAGTTGAAGTTTTAAAATATGGACCATATTATCCTTTTCTCTGTATTCTGATTTACTTTAGTCCTATCCAGCTCAGCTTCATTCATATCTCTGCTCAAAGTCTGATCACTTTTTCAACTTTTTAAAAAGTTTCTGTATGTACTGCTGACTTTCATAGCTTCAGAACGCTATCTCTGAGTCTCAGGTGTCACATAAATACTCAAAGTTTCTGGGAATGACCAGGTTATAAACAAACAGCTCAGTATCTCAGAATTTAGAATTAACAATTACACCTCCTGAAAATATGCGACTGCTGTAACAGCTTACATTCTAGGACTCTTTGCAATAGGCTCCAACCTGAATGCCCATGCTCTCAACTTTAGTTCACGGAGTTTTTACATTATAGTTAGCTCATATGAGTAAGGTATGATAATATTTGTCTTTTTGTTCCTGACATTTCATTCCACATATAGTTGTTAAGGTTCATACACCTAGTTGCATGCCTTACAACTTCATTCCTTCTTGCGGCTACTCAGGAGTCCATTCTATGCATATACCAAGTTCTCCCTTCCATTCCTTAATCCTTGTACACTTAAGCCACCTCCATCATCTGTGGATTCTGAACACTGCTGCTGGAAACACCAGTGTGCAAATGTCCATTCGTGTTGCCCACTCAGTTCTTCCGGGTATATACTGAGCAATGGTATATACTGGGTTTCAGGATCATGTGGCAACCCCATCCCTAGCCTCCTGTGGAGCCACCCCACTACCCTCCAAAGGGCTGCACCTCTCATTTTCCACACTGACAGTGAATTGGTACCTCTCTTTCTTCATGTTATCTCTAGCACTTGTTTCTCTCTGTTCATTTTAAATAGTTTTATTCACACATCGTACAATCCAACCTAAGTGTATAGACATGCTATACACTTCTGTATGGAAGCATTTTCTTTTCTTCCAAAAATAATCCATAGCCTTTCCCCATGTCCCCCACCTCTTGGCATTTAGTTTTGGTATAATGCCTTTGTTACATTTGGTGGAAGCATATTACAATGGTAATGTTGACTAGACCCGGGTTTGCATTGATTGTACTTTTTTCCCATATACCATCTGTTTTCACCACCCTGCAATGTTGACATTCATTTGTTCTCCCTCTTGCAAAAGCGTTACTTTATCTGTACATTTAATCACCATCATTGTCCACTCTAGGCATTACTAAATTATACCATGTCAGTCTTTATCTTCTATCTTTCCTTCTGGTTTCATATGTGCCCCCATCCTTCTCCCTCTATCATACTCACATTCAGCTTCATTCATATTATTATACTACCATCAGATAGTATTGTGCCATCCATTTCTGAGTTTTTACAATCAGTCCTGTGGTACAATCTGTATTCCTTCAGCACCAATTGCCCAATCTCTGCCCTATTTCTATCTCTTGATAATCTGCATTCTTAACTTTGATTTTCAAAGTTCACGCATTAATATTAGTTCATATTAGTGAGACCATATAATATTGTCCATTTGTTTCTAGCTAATTTTACTCAGCAAAATGTCCTCACATTTCATCCACCTTTAGTTACATGCTTCATGATTTTATTGTGCTTTACAGCTGTGTACTATTCCATTGTATGTTTATTACACAATTTGTTTAGCGACTCATCCATTGATGGACATTTGGGCTTTTTCCATCTCTTGGTATGCAAATAATGCTGCTATAAATATTAGTGTGAAAATGTCCATCTATATCCTTGCCCTCAGGTCCTCTAAATATATACCTAGTAATGGAATTGCTGGGTCATGATGTCAATTCTATACTTAGCTTCCTGAGGAAATGCCAAACTGCCTTCAGAGCAGTTGTACCATTTTACATTCCTACCAACAGTGGATAAGAGTGCTTCTTTCTCCACATCTTCTCTAGCACTTGTTGTTTTCTGCTTTTTCTTTTAATTTTTTTTAATCATGGCCACTCTAATGGGTGTCAGATGATATCTTATTGCAGTTTTAATTTGCATTTCTCTAATAGCCAATGTGCCTTTTAGCTATTTGTATTTCCTCTTCTGAGAAGTGTCTATTCATGTCCTTGGTCCACTTTAACTGAATTGTCTTTTGTTGTTGAATTGAAGAATCTCTTTATATAGTCTAGATACTAAACCCTTATCCAATATGTGGTTTCCAAATATTGTCTCCCATTGTGGAGGCTGCCTTTTCGCTTTCTTGGCAAAGTTCTTTGATGCATGAAAATGCTTAATTTTGAGGAGTTCACATTTATCTATTTTTTTCAATGCTTATGCTTTGGGATTAAGGTCTAGGAAACCACTTCCTGTTATTAATTTTATAAGAGATTTCCCTCCATTTGTTCCTAAAAGTTTTATGGTCTTAGCACTAATGTTTAGGTCTTTGATCCATTTTGAGTTAATTTTTGTATAGGGTATGAGATATGGATCCTCTTTCATTCCTTTGCATATGGATATCCAGTTCTCCAAGCACCATTTATTGAAGAGGCTGCTCTGTCCCAGGTGGATTGGCTTGACTGCCTTACCAAAAATGATTGTTCATAGATGAGAGGGTCTATTTCTGAACACTCTTTAATTCCATTGATACATCTATCTTTATGCCAGTATCATGGTGTTTTGACACCTGTAGGTTCGTAATATGCTTTAAAGTTGGATAGTGCGAGACCTCCCATTTCATTTTTCTTTCTCAAGATATTTTTAGCTATTCAGGGCACCCCTCCCTTCCAAGTGAATTTGGTTATTGGCTTTTCTATTTCTGCAAAGTAAGTTGTTGGGATTTTAATTGGTGTTGCATTGAATCTATAAATCATTTTGGGTAGAATTGACATCTTAACTATACTTAGCCTTCCAATCCATGATCACGGTATGCCCTTCCATTAATTTAGGTCTTCCATGATTTCTTTTAGCAATTTCTTATAGTTTTCTGTCCAGTTAATTTTATAGTAACTGAGAGTGAGAGGAGAAAGATCATGATGAGAACTGAGGAAGCAGAGGCTGAAGGATTTGAAATAGCTTCTTAGGTGTAGTGTTTTAAAATGCTGTAAATTCTCCAAACATTTCTGTCCCCCATTTATACTATTTAAAGTAATATAAAATTTGAGCTAGAAGGAATTTTGTAAAAATCATCTACTTTACTCATTCATTCTTCCATCCACTTGTTCCTTTCACAGGTATTTATTTAGTGTAATTGTTTTTATTAGGGATATCAAATATGAGTTAGATACAGACTTGTCTTTCCAAAAGACAAATGGGGTAGGCTGAATATATAAATATACACATATAAAATGAGGGATAACAGTGCTTTAAGTATATTGATGGAGCTATATAGCAATTATTATGTGAGCCCCAGGAAGAGGCACATAAACTTTTGTGGGTTAACAGGGAACTAGAAAGTTAATATGTATTGTAAGAAAGAATACATGAGTTGAGACTTAGCATTTATTGAGTTAGCATTTGTTGAATAATTCCTATATGCCAGGAGCAGTACTAGTTGCTTTGCACTTATTATTAGATGATTTTCAAAATTCCCTGTGTGGTGATCTCTGTGTTCCAGTTCTCTTGTCCTTCCACATGCATAGGAAGATTAAACTTTCCTATCTTCTTTAAAGGGAGGCATGGCTATGTGACTTGACTTGGCCAACAAAATATGAGCAGAAACGATGTGCCATTCCTACCTAGGTGGGAGACAGTGTATGATTTACCACACTCCACATTTTTCTTTTGGCAATTGTGGAAGCATATCCTGGGAGGGAACCTGTGACTGCCTGAGTCCCACAGAGACACTAATGAAATAAACCTTTCTGCCCATCTGCACTGAACCTAGTATGAGGAAGAATCAAACATTTATTGTGGTTAGTCACCACCGGCAGCATGACCGATGAAGCACTGGTGAAGTATATGACAGTTGTTTATATTTTACAAATGAAGGAAGCAAGGCTCATGGATATTTAAGATCCCATGTCTAATTAACAATGAAGCTGAGGTTCAAACTCTAGTGTGGCCACTCTCATGTCACTAGAACAAGACATCTGAAACCCAATCCTTTTATTTTTTTTAAGACCCAATATTTTAAAATATAAAACATTAAAGCAAACGAATAAAAATGGGAATGGATCTTAACTGTCAATGTCAGTTATTTCAGTTGCATGTTGGAGATGAAGGATCTGGAACCAGTCCTCCCAGTTTTAATCAGTCTCCTATTGTCGACTCCACCATTTTCCAGCATCCCCCCCATAATCCAAACACTACCTTTTTGCATGGTGCTTTTATTTTTGATAGTGAATAAAAAGAGACAACAAAGAAAAAAGATATAAGGAAATCAAGAGAAGGAAGAGGACTATTGAGTAGCCACTGTATGTTATTTAAAGCCACTAAGAAAGCATGTGGGACACAATTCCCTCATTAATCCATCTGCTTCAAATAGTGTTTATTGTAAACTTTAAATTAGAACAGGATCCCCATTGTGCAGATAAATAAAATGTCTCAGGCAGGTTGCAACTGTCCACATAATAATTTGGGAATTTTTAAAAGCTGAATTATCCCGTAACATCTCAATGGAATTGACACAAAATTGATTTGTGAAGATAGAGAAATTGATGGGATTGTCTATGCTTTGGGTATCTCTGCTGGTAGAACTAGCTTTATTTGTTTACTACTCTCAGCCTCTGATGTTTCCACACCAAAATTGGTCCTTGGCAGGAACTCATTGGCATTGACTAACCCTATGTAAAAAGGATGATGGGATGGGCCTTGGACATTTTATTGAATAGAACACGTAGCAGTTCTAGAGTGGAACACTCTAGATAGAGGAAAAAGTACACATTGATTGATGAATCTTTTTAACTTAGATTTTGAAATATGGTTGCTTCAGTTTTTGGCTACCTGCTGTGTTCAAGATTCCCAGGACCAAAATACATAAATAAAATAATAATCCCATTAAATTTCCAATTATTCAAACTCCAGGTGACAAAATGGTTTCTTCTCGTCGAGGGGATTTCTAAGTGATCAAAAACAGCAGAAATTTCCCACTTGGCCTTAGTGCTTGTAGTGAGTGCAGTTAACAGTGCTAGTGAGTGATGGCTGTGCTTGGGCAGACTGCTGATGCAGGAATACAAAACTGGAGAGATATCAAGCAGTCTGATTTAGGGCTCAGAGACAGTAGGGAGCGCTGAGATTGATAGCCTAGAAAGGAATCTTTTGGTAGAGGTCCATGGCCCGCATCAGAGCTTTTGGGATTGATAGCATACCGTGCTATCAATCTCAGCACTGTAAATGGGACTACTATTCTCTATGAAAAATGGGTCATATTAAATACCCTGACATTGACTAGATTGAGAACTGCAGAATGACTAAGGAATACATGTTTGCAGAAATAATGCTGTACCATTTCTTTTATGGTTTGTTGAAGGAGGGAGAATAAAATCTAATACTACTCCACACTTTTCTTAAAGAAGTAATTATATTGATTTTGTTATTTTAAAATTGAAACTGATGAGAGCATGAGATAGTACTAATTGAGATCTTATAGCTTTTGAAATGCTGTTAATGGTAGGATTATTATCAGTCAGTAATAATCCAATAAATAGAAGAAAATGAAGATATGGCTCTTTATTGTTAAAGAATATAAATTAAGCCCCAATTTATGTCTTTGATGAAATACAGCATTTGAAAAAATGGGGTTGAGTAAAAATATAATGGTGCTTAAAAGTTTTGAAATATTTTCCCCATATATCTAGTAGCTATTCTGGTGCCTAACACAATACCTCCTATCATGTGGCACATTTTTTTGGTGCACAAGAAATAACTGTTCATACAACTGGATCTGTTGTTCTCAGCTAGGACTTACAGAAATTTTCTCATTCAGTGAAGTTTTCACTTATCTGGTCACTCATTATACTTTTATTTAACATTGCTTTCAACTTTACATAATATTCTTGAATGACAGAGCATTACATTTGAAAAGGACTTTAGATGTCATGTAGCCCAACACTTTAATTTTTATAGCACGAAACCCAGTTCCAGCTTGGTAAACTTCACATAGTCTAATGGAAAAAAGTCAGGTTAATTTTAAACCCAAATTTTCCTGAAAAAATAAAAAATTACATGAATGAAACTGTTTTCAAATGAAGGAGATTTGGCTCTAGTAAAATCTGACATAATCCTGTTCAAATGTGAAAGAGAAAGTATTGCTTAATATATTATAAAGGATGAAATAACTGAATTAAAGCTTAAAAATATAAAACAATATGGAATATCTTAGTTACTATCTTTCATACACTATGAACCATTTGAAGCTCAAAAGCTCTCATCTTCATGTTATATGTTAATTAGTGTGCAAATTTTTGCTCATGTATGCCCTCAAAGAATTTGGAAAAAATAAGTACTCCACATGTAAACTTTAAGGTAATACTTAAAATTTCCATCTGACTCTAAATAATGTAGTTTTTGGCCTATTTTGCTTAAAGAAATTTAAAAACAAAACTTTTACTTGTTTTAATAGGATCTAAGTTTGCTAGCAATTTGATAATCAAATCATCTATTAGAATAAACTCTTTTATAATAGCCAAAATATTATATTATTCCTTATTTTCCTTGAACTTGTATTTTCAATCCTTTTCCCTCACAAAATTTCATTTTACTGCAATATATATATTTTGCACTTTTTTCCTTTATTAGAGAAGTTGCATACACAGAACAATCATGCATAAAATACAAATTTCAATACACCACCCCACCATAACCACAACCTTGCATTGGTATGGAAAATTTGTTACAATTGATGAGAGCCCTTTTTATAATTGTACTCTTAATTAAAGTCTATGGTTTAACTTAGGTTTCATTCTTTGTGTAGCATAGTTCCCTGAATTTGAAAAAAATTTATTGTTACTTTATAAAATCTAACACTTCCCCTTTTAATTATATTTAGCCTTAATTTCTCATTCTCTATCCCTACCCCATCCCCTGGTAATCTATATAGTCTAGATTCTGAGTCAATGGCTTAGCTTATTCTAATGGTTTCAAATAAGTGAGATCACATATTTGTCCTTTTGTGTCTGGCTTATCTCACTCAACATGATTTCCTCAAGGTTCATCCATATTGTAGCGTGTATCAGGACTGCATTCCTTTTTACGGCTGCATAATATTCCCTTGTAGTATATACCATATTTTATTTATCTATTCATCAGTAGATGGAAACTTGGGTTGCTTGCATCTCTTGGCAAATGTGAATAAGATCATTATGAACATTCATGTGAAAATATCTGCTTGAGTTCCTGCTTTCCATACTTTTGGGTATACACCTAGTAATGGGATTGCAGGTTATATAGTAGTTCTATACCTAGCTTTCTGAGGAACCGCCAAACTGTCTTCAACGATGACTGTACCATTTTACATTGCCACCAGCACTGAATGACTGTTCTTATTTCTCCACATCATCTCCAACACTTATTTTCCATTTTGTAATATACTTTTTATGCTTGAAATTTTAAAATAATCATCCTATTGTAATTCTCTGAAATGAAAATAATTTTAAATTATTATTTTTAAAAGCTTCCTTCTTTCTTTGGATTTAAGAGTTTGCATTTTTGGATTGAATTAACGTAACTGTAGTAGGGATAGGGTTCATCAAAATAAATATATTTACAGTTCTGTAAATAATAATTAAATGTAAAGTAAAAATTTATTGGATATGCATCTCATGATGTGTGGGATTCCTTTTCAATTAATTACTATATCCATTAATAAATATCACTTGAGGTGAGACCCCCTTCCTCATTACATTAAAAAAATTAACTTAAAATTGTTCAAGGACATAAATATAAGAGCTAAAACTATAAAACTCTTAGAAGATAACACTGGGGCAAATCTTCATGACCTGGAATTCAGCAATGAATTCTTAGCTATGGCACCAAAGTATATGCAACAAAAGAAGCTTGGATAAATTGGACATCATCAAAATTTAAAAAAGAATCCACTTTTGCGCATCAAAATAAATTACAAAGAAAGTAGGGAAACCTATAGAATTAGAGAAAATAGTTGCAAACCATATTAAGTAAGGGCTTAATATACAGAATATATAAAGAACTTTTACCATGCAATAACAGAAAGAAAAAAAATCCAATTTAAAAGTGGGAAGAACATTTGTATAAACTTTTCTCCATAGAAGATCTAAAAATAAGTATATAAAAAGATGCTTAATATCATTAGCCTTTAAGGAAATGGAAATCAAAACCACAATGAAACCACTTCACAGCCACAGGGATGGCTATTATTTAAAAATAACTAAACAGCAAGTGTTGTAGAGGATGTGGAGAAATTGCAACTACAGTACACTGTTGGTGGGGATGTAAGATAGTGCAGCCAGAGTAGAAAGCAATATGACAATTCCTCAAAATTTTAAATATAGAATAACCATATGACCCAGAAATTCCACTTCTAGGTATATGCCCAAAACTAGATACTTGTACACCAGTGCTTATAGCAGCATTATTCATAATAGCTAAAACAGACAACCTATATGTCTATCAACAAATGAATGGACAAACAAAATATGGTACATATACACAATGGAATATTATTCAACCATAAAAATGAAGTTATGAGACATGCCACAACATGGAAGAACCTTGAAAACATTAAATTCTCAGTGAAATAAACAAAATTCATAAGGACAAATATGGTATTTTATCACTTAAATGAGATGCTTGGGAATAGAAATTTTCCAGGTACAAAGTAGATTAGAGATTCCTAGGGGAGGGAGAAGGGAGGGTGTTTGTTTAGAAAAATAAGTAAATAAATATTACTTATTATGAGACTTGAACAGAGTTCAACATTCTATTCCTGGTTTTCATTTTTATGGATGTAAGTGATCAACTTGTTTATATAAATAAGTATAGCAGAATTGAAAATGTTTTATTATATCAACATCTTTGAATTATTGGATGTTATTCTGAGTTATACACCAAAAATCGTACACTTATAATCAATTGTTTTTCACAATCTACCAGCCCTTATGGTGTTCAATTTTGTTTAAAGCAAATTGTCATCTATCTTTAAAAGGCTTTGTTACCCAGTCACTAGTTATCAAATTCTTCAATTACTTGAAATCATAACAAAAAAACTTTACAAGATTCAACAGATAACAATTAATTAGACATGTGACTCTTCCAATGTGGAGTCACTTTATATATGGAGCTAAAGTGAAGTGAAGCTGAGAGCAATCAATCTCATAAATTAGATATTGTTCCTTTTGGATTTTTCCCATTGGCTGTGAAGAGAGACCTGATTTTTGTGTCTTGAAAATGTGTAGAAGATGGACAGAAAGGAGACATTTAAGAAATATTAAACAAGATATGTGTGATTTTAATTTATGGCTGTTATTAAATTTATAATTTATACATTTGGTAGAATTTAAAAAAACAATATATCAACATCTAAATAATCCTAAATAAATGAGGCTAATTTTCTAAAGTTCAGAATATTATGTGCCAAACTTAATTTGGAGAACATTTTGTTTTTCATCTATACAGAATAAGATATTCTGCATTTAAGAATACTGTTAATTTACTTTGTGGCAATTACAAGCACAAAGAGATGGTGTTTGGCCATCAATTAGTGTAAACTTATTAATGATGTATTAATGACTATTGTTGAGTAGTCATTTAGCATAGCCTCTACAATATGATCTCATTAATTTAATCTAAACTGAATAAGTGCCTAGTGGTGATAAATAAAAAAGCGTAAGAGTGGACGATGACTGACCGAAAACAGGTGACCCATCTCCAAGTTAAAGTTCAAACATAGGTTTGTAATGTCCAATTATTATTTGGGAAAAACTAAAATCCTTCTCCTCCAAGTGTGAATATTTGTTCAGGAAAATACCAAGCACTTGCTTTAATACATGTTCCTTTCACTGAAAGACCTTCTCTTTGAAATGATGCCAAATTAAACCACATTCCAAAACATGAGGTTGGGGTGGGGGGATGTTCACCAGGTTGTTTCTCATTATTAATAATGCTAGAGATGGAAAGAGGACTCATTTCCTAGCAGACTGCCATAATCTCTTTCCAAATTTTGAATGTTCTAATTCTAAAAATGGATGGATGGATGGATGGATGGATGGATGGATATGGATGGATATGGATGGATGGATGGATGGATATGGATGGATATGGATGGATATGGATGGATGGATGGATGGATGGATGGATGGATGGATGGATATGGATGGATGGATATGGATGGATGGATGGATGGATGGATATGGATGGATGGATGGATGGATGGATGGATGGATGGAATATGGATCCTTGCTTGGATGAAGCAAGTTGCTGCTGCCTTTGGCACTCTTACCTGAGCTTCCTGTGCTATATTTTCCTAAGACCCTCATTCCGGGTCATGCATTGGCAATAGTTAGGTAAGGGAACAGATGAGGTTATTATAGGAAAAGTGTCATTGTTTGTTTTCAGCCAATCCCTGCAGTATACCTCAATTCAAAGCATGCCATATTAGGCTGTTTGTTCTAATGATCTATTTGCTTCTGAGGGAAATACTTAAACTGAGGAAAGCTAGGGAGCCTATCCCGGTTTATTGGGCTGTAGAGGAGGTTTTGCTGGCACTAATATTTCATAATAAAACTTTGGTGTCTCCAGAGATTTGTATGTGTGTGTGTGCTTGGGACAATGCAGCATAGGTAGCTTGGGGATTGGTGAAAGCTCTGCTTTCTCTCTCAAAGTGGAAAAAGAGCAATTGTGAAAGGGAAGATGGAAAGAGAACCTGCGTGACGCCTTGAGAGTAAACAGCTTCTCAGGCAGACCATCTTGGGAATGATCACGTGAATCAGAATTGCTTACTTAAAACTATCCATGCTCGCATGACTCTTGGGAATTTTCAGGTATCCCAATCCATGAAGTGTACTCATCTAGATGAGGAAATTGAAGGCAGAAAAGGTAAATAACTTATCCAAGTTTACAGTGTCGTTATTTATAGAGTGCAGGGCTAAGACATTTTAATTAGGGATACTTGCAATGTATAAATTACACATTTCTCTATGCAATTTCTTTTCACATACTAGAGACTCTAATTAATATGAAATCAAGATGACTCCCCTGGGTCAAGAAAAGCTTGGGACTTGTGATTATTGTAAAAGTGATTATGTGTTATTGCCAGTTTTTAAATGCAATTTTACTAAGATGTTTTCTCACACAATAAAATCCATCCTAAGTAAACAATCAATAGCGCACAGTATCATTGCATAGTTGTGGATTCATCACCACAATTAATTTCCGAATGTTTTTATTACTCTAAAGAAAAAACAAAAAAGAAAACACATATCAACCCATACCTTTTATTATTGACCTCTAATATTGATGTGGTACATTTGTTACTATTGATGAAAGAATATTAAAATATTGCTTTTAATGCTAGTCCAGAGGTTGCAATAGGTACATTTTCCCCACATACCACTTTATTATTAACTCCTTGTAATAGTGTTGTACATTTGTTCTAGTTATTGAAAGAACTTTTTTATATTTGTATTTTTTTATATTTGTCATTGTCCACGGCAAGATTCACTTATGCATTCCCATGTTTTAACTTCAGCTTTCCTTCTGGTGACATATGTGACTATAAACTTACCCTTTCAGCTACATTTACACACCATTCAGCACTGTTAATTATATTCATAATAGCATCTACCATCACCTCTATCCATTTCCAATGTTTAAGGTCGTCTTAATTTAAACATTCTGCACAACCACTTCCCCTTTTTGAGCCTCATTCTATCTCCTAGTAACCTATATTCTGTATTTTGTGTATGAGTTTACACATTATAATTAGTTCACATTAGTGAAATCATATATTTGTCATTTTGTGTCTGAATTATTTCACTCAACACAATGTCCTCAAGATTCATCCATGATGTTGTATGTTGCAGGACTTCATTCCTTCCTATTGATAAATAATATTCCATTGTATGTATATACCACATTTTGTTTATCTGTTCATCCATCATTTGATGGACAAGGATTCTTTCCATCTTTTGGTAATTGTGAATAATGTCACTATGAACATTGGTGTGCAGGTGTCTGTTTGCATCCCTGTTTTAATACCTTCTGGTTACATACGGAGTAATGGGATTGCCAAATTGTAAAGGTACTCTATACTTTGGTTTCTGAGGATATGCCAAACCATCTACCACAGCAGCTGTACCATTTTACATTCTCACTAGCAGCGAATAAGTCTTGCTATTTCTCCATATCCTCTCCAACTGTTGTAGTCTTGTTTGTTTAATAGTGGACCTTACTAATAGTTGTGAAATGATATCTCATTGTGGTTTTGATTTGCATTTCTCTTATAGCCAGTGAAGCTGAGCATCTTTTTATGTGCTTTTTAGCCATTTGTATTTCCTCTTTAGAAAAATGTCTATGTCCTTTGTCCATTTTTAAATTGTGTTGTTTGTTTTTTCATTGTTAAGTTGTAAGATTTCTTTATATATTGTGGATAACAAACCCTTATCAGATATGTAGTTTCCAAATATGTTCTCTCTTTGTATTGGCTGCCTTTTTACCTTTTGACAAAGCCCTTTGAAGTGCATAAGTATTCAATTTTTAGGAGGTAACATTTGCCTCCTATTTTTCCTTTCCTTGCTTGTGCTTTAAGTGTAAGATTTAAGTGTTGCTTATCACTTGCTCTTGAAGATATTTCCCTATTTTCTTGTGTGAGTTTTATGGCATTGGCTCTTATATTTAGGTCTTTGAGCTATATTGGATTAATTTTCATATAGGGTATGAGATAG
This sequence comes from Myrmecophaga tridactyla, assembly GCA_004026745.1. Classification (NCBI taxonomy): domain Eukaryota; kingdom Metazoa; phylum Chordata; class Mammalia; order Pilosa; family Myrmecophagidae; genus Myrmecophaga; species Myrmecophaga tridactyla. Next base: position 44,122 of record PVIY010007321.1, on the reverse strand, counting down.
GGTCCTCTTTCATTCTTTTGGGAATAGATATCCAGTTCTCCTAGCACCATTTATTGAAGGAAATGTTCTGTCTCAGTTGAGTGGACTTGGGAGCTTTGTCAAAAATCAATTGCCCATACATCTTAGGGTCTGTATCTGAACTTTCTTGATTCCATTGATGAATATATCTTTCTTTATATCAGTACCATGCTGTTGTGAGCACTGTGGCTTTATAACATGCTTTAAAGTCTGGAAGCGCAATGCCACCCACATTACACTTCTTCCTCAAGATATTTTTGGCTATCTGAGATCCCTTACCCTTCCAAGTAAATTTGATAATTAACTTTTCTATTTCTGCGAAGTAGGCTGTTGGAATTTTTATTTGTATTGCCATTCAATCTGTAGATCAATTTGGGTAGTATTGCCGTCTTAATGACATTTAGCCTTCCAATCCATGAACACAGATTGCTTTTGCATTTAATTAGTCTTCTTTGATTTCTTTTAGCAGTGTTTTGAGATTTTCTGTCTACAAATCCTTTTCATTATTGGTTAAATTTGTTCCTATATAACTGATTCTTTTAGCTGTTTTGTAAACAAAATTATTATCTTGATTCCCTCTTTGAATAGATCATTACTAGTGTTTAGAAACACTACTGATTTTTGCATATTGATCTTGTATCCTGACTTTTTTGAGCCCGTTTATTAGCTCTAGTAGCTTTGTTCTAGTTTATTCAGGACTTTCTAAATGTATGACTGTGCCATCTGAAAATAATGAAAGTTTTACTTCTTCCTTTTCAATTTGGATGCCTTTTATTTCTTTCTCACCTAATTGTTCTAGCTAGAACTTCTAGCATAGTGTTGAATATCAGGGTGACACTGAGCATCCCTGTCTTGTTCCTGATCTTAGAGGGAAAACTTTGTCTCTTCTTTTGTTAGCTGTAGTTTTTTCATATTTACTCTTTATCATCAAAGTTTCCTTTGATTCCTACCTTTCAAAGTCTTTTTTTTTATCAGGAAAGGATGCTGAATTTTGGCAAATGCTTTTTATGTGTCAAGTGAGGTGATCATGTGGTTTTCCTCTTTTGATTTGTTAATGTAGTATATTACATTAATTGATCTTTTTTTGTTTTGAATCACTCTTGCATACATGTAGTAAATCCCACTCAGTCATGGTGTATAATTTTTTTGATGTGTTGTTGGAGACAATTTGCACATATTTTGTTAAGGATTTTTGTATCTGTAATAATTAGAGAGATTGGTATATAGTTTCTTGTATCTTTATCAGGCGTTGGTGTTAGGATGATTTTGGTTTCATAGAATGAATTAGGGAGTGTTCCTTCTTTTTCAAGTTTTTGGAAGAGTTTGGACAGATTTGGTGTTAATTCCTCTTGGAGTGTTTGGTAAAATTAGTCTGTGAAGCCATCTGGTCCTGTCCTTTCTTTTTTGGAGTGGGGAGGTTTTTGATGATTACTTCACTCTCTTTACTTGTGATTGGTTTGTTGAGGTCTTCTATTTCTTCTGGAGTCAGTATAGTTGCTTATAGGAAATTACCCATTTCATCTAAGTTGCCTAGTATGTTGGCATACAGTTTTTCATAGTAACAACTTAAGATCTTTGTTATTTCTTCAGTGTCTCAGGTAATAACCCCCTTTGATTTCTGATTTTGTTTATTTTCATCTTCTCACTTTTTGTCTTTTCAGTCTAGCTAAGGGTTTGTGGATTTTATCGATCCTGAAGAAACAGCTTTTGTTTTTTTTATTCTTTTTTTTTTTTTTTATTCTCCATTTCATTTATTCTCACTCTAGGCTTTGTTCCTTTTCTTCTGCTTGCTTTGGGTTTAGTTTGCTGTTATTTCTCTAGTTTCTCCAGATATTCAGTTAGGTCTTTGATTTTAGCTTTTTCTTCCTTTTAAATGAAAGCATTTGGGGCTCTAAATTTCCCTCTCAACACTGCCTTTGTGCATCCCACAAGTTTTGATATATTGTGTGCTCATTTTCACTTGTCTTGTGATATTTACTGATTTCTTTTTGCAATTTCTTCTTTGACTCACTGGTTATTTAAGAGCACATTGTTTAACTTCCATATGTTTGTGAAATTTCCGGTTTCCCAGGTATTATTGATTTCCAGCTTCATTCCATTATGATTGGAGAAAGTGGTTTGTGTGATTTCAATCTTTTAAAATTTATTAAGACCTATTTTGTGTTCCTGTATGTGGTCTGTCCTGGAGAATGTTCCGTGAGCACATGAGAAGAATGCATATCCTGCTGTTTTGGGATACAGTGTTCTATATATGTCCATTAGGTCTAGTTCACTTATTTTATTATTTAGGTTCTCTGTTTCCTTATTGATACTCTGTTTAGATGCTCTGTCTTTTGAAGAGAGTGGTGTATTGAAATCTCCTTCTATTACTGTAGAGATGTCTATTTCTCCTTTCAGTTTTGCCTTATGCATTTGGGGGGCAACTTGATTAAATGCATAAATATTTATGTTTGTTATTTCTTCTTGGTAAATTGCTTCTTTTATTAATATAGCAGGTTCTTTTTGTCTCATTGCACTTAAAGTCTATTTTGTCTGATATTAGCTATACTAGCTTTTGTTTTGTTTTGTCTTGGTGGAATTTCTTTTTCCATCCATTCACTTTTGATCTATTTGTATTCCTGGATCTAAAATAAGTCTCTTCTAAATAGCATGTAGATGGATCTTATTTTTTTTATCCTTTCTGCCAATCTATGTCTTTTGATTGGTGTAATAATCAACATTCAATTTATTACTGTAAAAGCAGTACTTACTTCACCATTTTATCCTTTGGCTTTTGTTTGTCAGATCTATTTTTTCTTTTTATTCTTTCAGTTACTCTTATTAATAATCTTCAATTTTGTACTCTCCTCCAAGTCTCTCTATCCTGTCTTTTAGCTGGCAGAACTCCCTTTAGTATTTCTGATAGGGTCAGTCTTTTGTTAACCAGCTCTTTCAGCTTCTGCTGGTCTGTGAATATTTTAAACTATCCCTCATTTTTGAAGGACAGCTTTGCTGTATAAAGAATTCTAGGCTGATGCTTATTCTTGTTCAGTTTCTTAAAAATAACCTACCACTGCCTTCTCACCTCCATGGTGTCTGATGAGAAATCAGCCCTTAGTCTTATGTGGCTTCCCTTGTATGTGGTGAATTGCTTTTCTCTTGCTGCTTTGAGAATTTTCTCCATCTTTGTCTGACAGTCTGGCCAGTATATGTCTTGGAGTGGATCTATTTGTATTTATTCTGTTTGGGGTAAGTTGGGCCTCTGGGACTTGCATATTTATGTCTTTTATAAGGACTGGGAAATTTTCAGTTATTATTTCCTCAAATATTCTTTCTGATCTTTTTCCCTTCTCTCCTCCTTCTGGGGCACCTGTGATGTGTATGTTTATCTGCTTTGTGTTGCCAATCTTTTCCCTGAGCCACTGCTCAAAATTTTCCATTTTTTCTCCATTTATTCTTTTATCTGTTCCAATTTGGTTGCTCTCTATTCTTACTCACTGATCTTTTCTCCTCTTTCTTCTGCCTCTTCAAATATGTTATTGTATGTCTCTAGTATATTTTGAATTTCAGCTACAGTGTCTTTTATTTCCATAAGATCTGTTATTTTTCTATGTATTCTTTAAAATACTTTTTTAGGCTCACCTAGCATCTTCTTAATATCCTTTGTCTCTTTATATATCTTGCTGAATTTGTTTAGGAGATTTGTTTGAATATCTTGATTAATTGCTTCATATTGTGTCTCCTCTGACTTTTTAATTCATTCCATTGTTTGGGCCATATCTTCCTGTGTTTTAGTATGTGTTGTGATTCTTTACTCATATCTGATTATCTCATTATGTTCATGAGTCTATTCTGAAGGTTGGTTTCTCTCTCTTGACTAGGATTTAGTTGTTGCTTGGGTTTGTATTAGGGCATTGTTTTGACAGTTGGATCATCAGTATTTCCCCAGTCAAAACAGGACTAGGTATCTGCAGGGGATTTAAACCAACTGCAGTATGCCTGGAAAGGGTCTGGAAAGACTCCAAAAAGCCCTTCATATTCCTGTGTACTTTCTGGCCTGCCCAGCAGGTGGACCTCATTGGCTACCTATTTCACCCCTGGAGAACTAGAAACAGTGTACCTGTCAACATTTAAGTAGAGCTGGAACTATGGGGGTCTCACTTTGCTGGCCAATATCTGTCTCAATGTAGGACTGTATCCTCTTTTGTATGTGGAACAGAGGACTCTCACAGCCATTTCAGGTCTGAAGCCATCCCCTAGGTGAAGATTGGTCCAACTACCACTGCTACTATTGTGAGTGGAGGATGGCAATCTGAAGCCAGTGCTAGGATTACTTACTATCTCTGCCCACATTTTCTCAGTCTCTTCATCCTGCACTGACTTGGACATTGAAATGTCCTCCCCTGCCCCCAGGAGTCCCAAGCAGTTGATTTGGACATTTTCTGCCTGACTGCTTGCTGCTTTTGGAAAAGAAGTAGGTTCTTCCATTCACTCCCTAATCATCCATTTTGGAAGCTCCTCCTCGGTACCCTGTTGTATTCAGTCACTCTTCCCTGGAGTGTCCTGCCCTGGGTCTCTGTAGACTTGGGTTTTTGCTTCTGGATAAATGTGGGGATCTATCTCACTGATGTTAGAATTCTTTTAGTCTGTGTCCCCAGCGAGAGGTAGGAGGAACCTGACCACTGCCTCTGGGCACTTCCCCAACTGTGTGGGACCAAATAATGGGGAGGGAAGAAGACTAGCCTGTCTTGGACAGAAGTTTCATAAACCTGATATTTTTCTCTTTCTTTGAGTCATTCTTCTCCAGTCCTTATTTTCCTACAAGATTCTAAGGAAGTGAGATTTGTCCTTTTTTTTTTTTTTTTTTTTCTGAATCTCTGTTTTCTTTTAGTGGTATCTGATATTGCCATGTTGATAATGTCAGTTTTATAGATAGTTTTTTTTAATTATATAAGTAATAACATTTATGAATCATTAAATAGTCTGAAATGAATATGTATACATAACCATTTTTTCCACTAGAAAATTCTAAGGTGTTGTTCATATTTTGTTATTGCTCAAGAATTTTGTATTGACATTAGAATAATTTCACTAGATATGGTTGATTAAAGTGGCATGTACCCCAGAAAAACATTTCTTAAACTTAATCCATTCCTGTGGGTGTGAACCCATTGTAAGTAGGTCCTTTTGATATAGTTACTTCAATTAAGGCATAGACTACCTTGATCAGGACAGGTCTTAATCCTATTACTGGAGTCCTTTATAAGAAAAGTGAAATTCAGTGTGGTGTGATGGTGGCTCAGTGGCAGAGTTCTCACCTGCCATGCTGGAGACCCAGGTTCAATTCCTGATGCCTGCCCATACAAAAAAAAAAAAAAAAGAATGATGAAATTCAAATAGAGAAAAAGCCACAGTAAACAAGAAGCTTAAGGTCAGTGGAACCCAAAATAGAAGGGAGAGGTCATCATGTGAATAGCCATGTGACAGGGAAGCCCAGGACCAAGGATTACCAGCAGCCAGCCCCATAATGCCAGTCTTCAGGAAGAAAGCATCACCTTGATGATGCCACAATTTGGATTTTTCCTGGCCTCAAAACCATGAGCCATTACATTTCTATTGTTTAAGACATCCTTTGCATGACATTTATTGCACAGCCAAGGAAATAAAATGCTAGGAATATGAGTTTTTATAATTTCCTTGTAGAGAGAGTTCTATGCTATAGATTACAACTTGATCTACATAGTGTACTGATTTTAATAGAGAATTAGATACTGACCTGGGCTCTTGAAACACAGAGCCATTAATTAATTGAATTGATATTGCAAAAAGAATTTCAATTGATACTCCTGGATATTTTTTGAAATGTTTCCTCATGAAGTTAGCAAGCTGTGTACATGAAAAGTACATTAAAATTTTAGGTGCAACTTATTTTAATGGAAGTTTTGAAAACATATGAAGAGAAGCAGATATGTGTATGATACTGTATGTTTCTCCAAATAAACATTGAAGTTGTCATAGAGAGAGGAGAAAAAGTAAATTTAAATTGAGATCATCAAAAATAAATGCCAATTCACCCAGGTAAATCAACAATAATGAATACAAGAATAATACCTGAAATAAGCTAATTGGAAAAAAAAGGCTACTTCAGAGACAATTATTATATAAATGTCTAAAGTCTTTGCTCAGTGTGTAATGGTGATATAAGAAATCAAGGCTCTTAAGCAGGGAACTGTTCTATAACTGACCATGTTCTTGAAGAGGGGAGTTCCACATTCTGTAAATTGACATTGGACAATCCATACTGGCCATAGCTTACTTGAAGAATAAAATTGCTTTGTATAAAATATTTCAATAGTCAGATTACAGGTATAGATTATGTGGAAATGAATATAAAAGAAGGGTTCTTTTTTTTCTTAATAGAAAACAGATAAAATGACTGAAGCTCAAATTATCATTATGGCTTGGAGTGTGAGAGTATGTATAAGTGTGTGTCTGTATTCATGGTTGATTAAAAAATGAATTAGAATTAGAATTCAAGCTGCTATCTTAGGTTTCACAGTAAAATTTTAATGGGAAAATTATCAGTAAATGGAGAGATTAAAAAAGCTATTAGAAAGTATACAAAGAGCTACATACAATTTACCTTTTTGTTTTCAGCACGTTTCCTGGGGGGAATGGTGATCATATGCCCAGGTAACACCTCCAGGCAGATTGTGTTGACCTTCATTTCTTCATCATTTCATTACTTCATTACCTTCATTACCTCCCAAAGCAACCCTGTATTTCTGACTCCATACTGAAATAGAGTAAAGCTCTAAATTCATCCATTACTCTCTGTGTTTTAGAGCCGAGAGAAACAAATAGATTGATCTTTACAAAGCCTATAATCAGGTCCAACAATTTTTTTTTAACATAATGATCATCAGATTAGAAAATGTTGTTATATAGCCCTAGGGACTGAGTTTCTATGCATGAAGCAAAAAATAAAAATAAACGGGTCTGGACAGAAGAAGTGTAAACTGAGAAGTCCTTTAGGGATTGGTTTCGAAAACATTTTTAGACATCTGGAAGATAGAGTGCACAGTGACATCTCAGAATTTGCTCATGACACTGGCTCTTCCCAATAGTGAAATGCCAGGGTGACATAAGTAAATTACAGGGGCACCTTGAGAGACTGTGGGAGTCAGTTGAAAAATAGTAACAGAGATTCATTTTCAGAAAGTGTAAGGCAGATGTGTTAGAATTGAGGGGAGTAATCTAAACTTTATTTATTGGATGAACGATTCATTCTTTATAGAAATATATGGTGAGCACTTACTATGTACCTAACACACTGCTGGGTTCTCAGGTTGGCAAGATGAATTAGATAGGTTATTGGACTACTGGGGAAGACAGAGGGGTATAACCTGTAATATGATGTAACAAGTGCAACTTCAGAAATAGAGAGCTTTTGGGACCATAGTAAATGGAGCTGAGTGAACCAAGGAAGGCTTCTCCAAGTAGGTGACATTTGAGCTATGTCTTACAGACCAGGAAAGGCAAAGAGCAGTTTTCCATGAAGGGAGAAAGGCAGAACATATAATGCTTGGTCTAACTTTGCTGAAGTTTAGAGGTCAGGTTTGTAGAATTGAAGAATGTTCATGTCAGGTAGGAACTTTGGAACCACCTAGTCTGCTCACATTTATTTATTTATTGTTTTGGAACCACTCTCTTATTTCTAAAGAAATGCTACCCAGAAAACCAATTTATAGGAAAAATTAAAGGAGGGCCTTTTGCCTGTTTTTACTCCATGAGCTTCAGTCACCCCCTTCTCTGATAGCCCCTAGATGTTGCCACAGAACAAGGGGAATCTTGGAATACCTTGTGAAAACAACTGATGTGGCCTCCCTCTAATTTGACAGATGAAGAAAAATGGGGCCAGATATTTTAATTGTCCGTTTAGGGTCTCAGAGGAAACTAGAAAGGTAATTTTGTATCTTGATTTATGAATTGGTAAGCAAACTCTTTGAAGAATGTTTTCTTTGACAAAATTAACTGAATTTGCTGAACAGTAAACCAAATGGCAAAAAAAAAGAAAAAAAAAATCTGTGCAACATTATCAAGGAGCATGTTAGAATAAGAAAATCTTCCCCACCCCCATACCCACTTCTAGTCATGGTGTTCCTGTGAGTGGGATATTGCATGTGGTTTGAGTTTCTACTGCTCAATAGATGCATAATAAAGCTGGAGAATATTGAAAGAAGATCCAGTAAAATAGTGAGGGGATAACAGGAAAATATAATAAATATTTATAACATAATAAATATAATAAAACCTCAGATCCAAGGTTCATTCAATTGGAACATATAGGGTTAGGCTCAGGCCTAACTGGTGGTCAGGCAGCGGTGGCATGCATCTGCCTAGGTTGGAAAACCCCCTTACACTGAAGAGGGTAAGTGACTGGGGCAAGTGACAAAACTAGAGTTGAGTTGAAAAGTCAAATTATGTAGACAATCTGATAAAATCAGGAGTGAAACCAAGGATCAGCTCATGGAGAATGGAGAACACATGGCCAACACAGACCAAATGTAAGTACCAGACTGAGAACTGAAATGGAAAGGAAGATATCAGAACACAAAATTAAAATCTCAGAGCCAAATCAGGGATGGACTGAATATGCTCAAGTAGATGTCAGGAGTGAAGCCAGAATGGTCACCACTGTACAGACACAGAGACCTACCAAACAATTGTGTTTTTGCTGTGCTGGAATTAGGAGGGTCTTTTGAGATGCTGATGAGAAGAGTATGGTGTTTTGTTTTGGTTTAAACATATCTTGCTTCTTTCTGTTGTGGGAATTGTAGGCTTCCTGGCCTCCATGTGAAGACATGCCTAAGTCTTTAAGTTACTTGCATGGAAAATGGTAAAGAGATCCTAGGTTTGAAACCAGAGAGAATTCAGCTCTGCCTCTTCCTACCAATTGGGTCTTGGGCAAATGACATAACCTTTCAATATCTCATGCTTTTCACCTAAAATGGGACCTATAATACATACTTGCTAAGATGGTTGCAAACATGAAGTGAAAAATGCACATAAAACACTTACTACACACTCTGGCACACAGTGGGTGTGAACAGAATGATGATGATAATGATCATGAGCCTGATTGAAGGTTTCATTATCTAAATAAGGGAAAAAGAGATCATGAATAAAGTGAAAAACTGTTCATGAAATCCTGGAATAGTAGAAGCAGAGAGTACCTTGCAAAGAAATAAACTTACTCAAAACAGAAATAGGTAATAATAGTCAAGGCAATGGGTAGTAAACTAATAGAACTCAGGTAAATTTAAACTACTTTAAAAAGTGATGAATACGAAATTGTACATGTGTTACTACAATAAAAAAAGTTTTCAAAAAGTGATGTATATACTTATGACTGTTGGGCTAAAATGAAGCAAAATGGAAATGTTTGGAGAAATAGACCTTACAAATAATAGAGTCCAGGCAATGAATGAGTCACCCAACTATTAATCTCTAACTATTGAATAAAAACATTGTATTGTTAAAAATGTTTTGGAACTGAAAACAAGTGAAATTGGTCAGGTCTTCTTATGACAGTTCTTCTTGGAGCCTTTAATGTGATATAAGAAATCATAACTCTCTGAGTTGCAGGTTATAATACATACCATTTCCCCAGTATTAATGTCTACAGAACCACCTGTTTTCTTTTCTTACAGAGGCTAGTTTTCTGTGGGAGACACTTTGGGAAACATGGTGATGGCCAAATGAAACTTATTTCAGAGATACATAGATTACATCTAGAATACAGGTCTCCAGACAGTTCAGTTTCTCTTTCTACCAAAATATTACTATTTTACTGCTTTATGGATGTAACACTATAAAGAGCAAGCATTTCTTCCCCCAAAATTTTATTTGCTGATTCTCTTAGACTGGGTCTGGCTGGGGGTGGTAAGTATTGTATTCTTATAGCACTAAATGATTTTTTTTTACTTTTTCATCCAGTTTTATTGTTTTATATGCACAAAGCTCATGTTTCTTTTCCAAAGCCCTCAGAGGCTATGACTCAAGTGTTATGTTAATTTAAAAATGTAAAGGAATGAAACATCTGTTATCATGACAGGCCCCCAGGACATTCATTTTTGAATGAGAAGGGTGAGAAATAGATTTAGAAGTGAGGGGAGATAAAAAGACCCAGGTGATATTCATTTACCACAATCCCCAGAGACTGTGAAAAACATCTCAGATATGAGTCAAACTCTCAGAAATCTCTTGTCCCTCTGTGTTTTAAAGTCACCCCGGTTCACGTATGGCTCTGCTTAATTCTGCAGTGCTACATCCCCTGAGCCAACCACAATCTTAACTGCTGGGAATAGATCTCTCAGCCAAATGGAAGATGATAATGTTGAGCTGGGAAATTAATTTTTTTCTTCTTTTTTCAGAAAGGTCAGGGTCACAATTGTCTGGTTCCCTCCCATAACTTAGGCTAACTGCCATGAAACAGAAGCTGCATGGGGTAGAGCGATCTGGGCTCCAGTATGTGATGGTGGAGTTGCTAATCTGAGAAATGGCTTCCTGGATGGAAATTCAAACAAAAGCAAGTCAGGTATGCAAAGGAGCAGTCACCCAAAAGGGCACTAGGAATGGAGCAAAGACAACTGGAGAGCAAACAGGGGAGGATGAGAGCATTCCAAATGGAAGGCAGTGCTTGCAGTCTGGAAAATATCCCCAAGACCCTACCCAGCCACCACATATTTTTTATATTTGGGAGACATAGGGAGGTGTCCTAGTTTGCTAGTTGCCAGAATATAATATACCATAAACAGAATAACTTTTTAAAATGGGAATTTAATAAGTTGCTAGTTTACAGTTCTAAGGCCAAGAAAATGTCCCAATTAAAACAAGTCTATAGAAATGTCCAATCAAAGGCATCCAGGGAAAGATACCTTGGTTCAAGAAGGCCGATGAAGTTCTGGGTTTCTCTCTCAAGTGAGAAGGCACATGGTGAACACAGTCACGGTTTCTCTCTTGGCTGGAAGGGCATACGGCAAGCACAGCATCATCTACTAGCTTTCTCTCCTGGCTTCCTGTTTCATGAAGCTCCCCGGGAGGCGTTTTTCTTCTTCATCTCCAAGGTGCTGGCTGGTGAACGCTCTACTTTGTGGTGCTGCAGCATTATCTGCTCTCTCTGAATCTCCTCATTCTCCAAAATGTTTCCTCTTTTATAGGACTCCAGAAACTTATCAAGACCCACCCAAATGGGTGCTGTCACCTAATCCAGCTTAACAACCATTCTTGATTGAATCACATCTCCAGGGAGATGATCTAATTGCAGTTTCAAGCATATAGTACTGAATAGGGATTAGAAGAAATGGCTGACTTTACAAAATGGGATTAGGATTAAAACATGGTTTTTCTAGGGTACATAGATTCTTTCAAACTGGCACAGGAGGCATCCAGTCAGGGCTATTAACCAGCTGAGAAAGCGATTACTTTTTACATTCACAACATGTTAAAACTCTGCAGAATTTTTTAAACATAATCTGACAGAGTAGGCAGTCTTGAGAAGAAAGCAAAGGACGATCTAATTTTGAGGAGCCTTCCATCATCATCTTCACTTCCCTCTCATTAATTGAGCACCTATTATATGTTCCATGAAAAACGCTTTAGACAGTGTTTCCAATTTAATCTTAACAAGTCAGTAGAGTGGCCTTTTTAACCTCATTTCATCAATGAGAAAACTATGTATCATAGAAATATCATGCCTAGGCTGTACAACACAGAGTCGTAAACACACGCTCACACTCATACCTGTCTGCCTCTTTGCCCGAGTTCTTTCTACTACACCAAGGACAGCTGATTCCCATCTTTACTCTCCCTGTGCCCATTTTAGACACCATTTTCCAGTAACGAATCTCCTTCCCATTAAACATGGTTTCAGATCCTTTTCTGAAACCACAGCAATTGATCAGTGAATACTCCTGAGGTGAAGCCAGTTTGCTACCCCCGCTCCACACCATTCTCTTTCCTGTTATGTGTGCTAGCAGGTTGGATGGAGAAGACTAGCAAATTGAGACTACAGACAGAGCCCAGGTCTCCAAAGCGATGTCTAGCTTAAAAAAAAATTTAAAAAGGCAAAAAAATTTGTTCAGGAGAATATCATAAGGAAAGAAGGGATTGGAAGTTTTCCCAGTCCAGGCAGAAAATGTACAGAGATTAGGGAGCCAAAGGATGGTTCTAGTGAGAAGTAGAAAGAATGAGGTGAGACTTCAAGTTTGAGGCCGTTTGATCTTGATCTGAGCTTATGCTACTTCTTGAGTGTAGGCAACATTGGTTCTAGAAGTTTATTCGTATAATCACAGGAAAATAAAGTAAGCCGGAAGTAAAAGAGCTGAGATTTCCAAGGCTAAGTTAGTAAGATTTGTTTAGTTGACTTATAGAAATATCTGGAATACACTGATGCGTTATTCATTGAAAACAATTAGTTCATTTGAGTTTTTTGTCTTCATGGAATTAAGCCAATCAGTGGAAATGAACATCTCTAGTCAAGCAAATATTTGACTCCGTGGCAAAAAACCTGTAAAAACAATTATTTAGAAGTAGAAAAAAAGAAAACTTTGTATATATGAGTTCAGACTTTAGCCAAATAGCACAGAATATTTTCATTTTGCATTTGCTGGAATTGTTTTGAAGATCTATAAAATATCACACATACTGATATGTGTAATGTAAGACCTTCATGCTGAATATCAGCACTTAGAATGAATTCACAAACTAGGAATGAAATCATGAATAGGTATGGTCATTGCTCCTGGGAGCTTCTATCTCAGAAGAAAAAGACATAAACAGATGCAATATATTTTGTCATAGGTAGTGATAAAATTATATATAGATTAAGTTGTCTTACAGGGAAGCCATACCTAATTCTCTCTTTGGGGTTAGCTGAGCTATGCCTCACACAGGATGTGATGACAAATATAGAATGTGTTGAGGCAGACAGGGTGGAGTTGTGAGAAGAGGGTGTGTAGAGGGTATTCTAGGCAGTGGGAACAGAACTTACAAAGGAAGAAAGGAGTGAAAAGCCACGGTGAGAGGGGAGTTATAAATAGTTCAGAATGGCTCTGCTGGGAAGTGTACGGCTGTGGGGGGTGGGAGGTGGGGAAGTGGAGGCTGGCCAGGCAGGGTTACTAAGTTCTTTAAGTCACACATAGGCGCCCCTCCAAGAGATGAGGAAACATTAGAGGTTGTAGGCAGTCGTCTATTTTGGACAAATGACTGTAGTTGTGTGAAGGAGGCTTTTGCTTATGGTGAGATGGGTGGAATCCAGGAAGACCCATGAGCAGAGAAAAGTGGTCAGGACATGAACTAAGGTAGTTGCAAGGAGCGTGGAACAGGAGCTTCCCAAGACACTGGACATCCATCGAATTTAGCTGTTGTGTGGATGTGGGGAGCAAGGAAGAAGTATACATTCAAAGATGACCCTCGGAGCAGGTAAATGATGAATTCAGGGCATAAAGGAAGGGAATTTTGGAGATTTACAAATGGAAACATGACCATTCAACAACATTTTTTAATCAGAGAAGCAAAAATATTTTTTGCACAGAAGTTGGAATATGCAAAAAAGTAGAAGAAAAGTCATTCATGATCCCATTACCTGGAGATAAGCTATGGGTAACACTTAAGCATATATGTAGCATATATATATAAATTTCTTGTGCCCTGCTTTTCTTACCTAATAATTAGAAAAAAGCCCTATGTTATTAGAACTTCAAAAAACATGATGTCTAATAAAGACATCATACTCTACTTCATAATGAACTGTTGAGTATTTCACAGTTTCCACATTTTGGGGCATGTAGTTTGGTATGACTAGATCATAAGTATAAGGAGGTGCTCCAAATATCTATGTATACGAAACATAATTCTTTTTCTTAATTTCTGATTGATCCGTTAGAATAGGTTAATGTATTTGCAGGTTTCAAATCCACCTCAGGAAGACAGATGGTTAGGCCTGAACCTATATCTTTTCAGTTTGGTTGAATTCTATCCTTCACCTAGTTCTAACACTTTCTTTGTTTTGTGCATGCCTTGCTTACCAGTTGTTAGTACTTATTAGCAGTTGTTTTTAATATGATCACTTTTGTCTGAGTTCAATTGTTTATTTCCTAGTAGGTTTGCATGTGTAGGAAATTTACATGTCTAAAATTAAACACTTGAGCATGTAATACTGGGGGATTTTTATCTTAGTGAATTTAAAGAGATTTATTCATATCAATCACATCTTCACTATCCTCACATACATAATAAAAGCCAAATCCTTCAGAAATTGACATGAATTATCATTTGTGAAGTTAATTTTTCATTTAAAACCTATTGTACATGAGACGGCTGTTTTCACACCTGGATTTAAAAAGGAGTTTATGAACGAAGTTACATTTTAGAAGACATGGTGAAAGTACCACCAATTGCTCATTTTGACATGAATAATAAAATAAACTCATTAACATTTTTCAGATGTTATAACATTGTTTGACCCCCAGATGTCTTGAGAGGCCATTGCACTCTTCTTACATTTAGTATAAATGACTCATATGGTTTTTATAACACTAAATTAGGCAAATAGAAAAATGAAAATACATTGAAATAAACTTTTTTCATCATAAATTAATAGTCAAATGTTTCTGCCATAGATTATTTTACTGATGTAAACCGACTTTAATTTTTTTTTTCTGCTGAATTTAGCATAGAAGATTTTGCATTTCTCTATCTCTTTAAACATCTCCAGCCCACTGGAATTTACCCTCTTTTTGAAATTTTCTAGAGAAGGAGACTTTTATGACCTGACCTTGTTACTAATTTCTGTATTAATAACTTATACTTTCACAACTCTTCCATTATGTCTTTAGGAATAGACTTGGCTCTGTAGATGAGGAGAACACATGGCAAATGGGTGGAGTGAGGGGAGGGTAGAGGAGGGGCAACTGATCATTGATTCAGCCGAGAAATAAGCATTAGAAACTGTCTCTGCAGAGTCTCCAGAAAAGTTCTGGCAGGTCGGGAGACTGTATGACATATATATATATGAAGGGAGCTGCTTAATGCACACTGTAGACTCCTCACTCTCATTATTGTTGTCATTATCAGTGATGCCCATTCCTGGGGGCTGAAAGGTCAGGAATTAGAGGCTTTTAATTTAAAGGAGCTTGGCCCCCAATGCTTCTTTCTGCTGCACTCTTTGTGTAGTAACTCCATTGAAGGACCTTAATGGAATTTGTATCTGTTTGTATTATCATCATTCTGTCACCATCTTCCATGTGGCAGCCTCCCATTGTATAATCCAAATTCCTTCTCAAGAGATTTTGAGCCTCTTTTTATTTTGTCCTTCATGATGCCTTTTTTGTCCAAAGTTCTCCATCATGTTTATAAAATCTGAATATCTTATGTTAACATTTATTTAAATCTAGTGATATTAACCCCCTGATACATCTATCTTTTCTTCATACAAATACTTATTGATGCTTAACCATCTTCAGTTTTGCTGCTGTTTGGTCTCTGAGCCCAAAGATTCAGGATTAGAGGTGCTGTGCGCATCCTTTGTATAGAGAGTCTGAGGGCCTGGAGACTGGGAATAGCTGGGTGGCACTGTCACATGCCAGTATTAAACGCAACTCCAATAGGAGAGCAAGAACTGAGAGCCACTTGCAGCAGTTACAAAGAACTCTGAAAACTAAAAAAGATTGATCACACTGGGAGAAACTCAGAGAGCAAATGAAAAAATGGTTTCTCCTAGAAAGCTGAAAACCTGAAAAGAAATACTCATAGGCTAGTTTATTCTTTGTCTTCAATATCTCCTAATAAGAAGCTGGGGCAGCTTAAGGGTATTGTTTTTTGTTTGTTTGTTTGCTTTTACCTTTTCTATATGGTTTTGATATTTTAAGAATGACCTTAACTTTTAGTTTCTCATGATATTCCATAATGAAGAAACACTTAGCCCACGTTCAATTCCATTTTCCTTGTTTTCTTTTTGTCATTTTGCTTTTTTTTGGTGCATGTCTGAGGAAAGACTGGCTTGCATGCCTGTCCTGGTACAGTAGAGAGTTCATAACTTCCCTGGGGTCCTTCCCAGAAACAAGTACAGATCAGGAGGAGCTAACTCCAGAGTAGGGCATGTCCTCAAGTTTCAGCCCCAGAGTCAGGATGTCCTCATAAGTTCAATAATCAAAAACTTACGATAGCAAGCTTTTCATTTGATTATTACCAAAATAACAAAGCCATGTTCTAATTGTGAAGCAAGGGCAGTGGGTGTGGGGGGCTGGAGGGGGACAGAATCCCTTGGCATGAATAATCTATTAAGGGATCCACGTTCTCCAGAAAATCATCAGCATTCAATAATGATGCTAAAATAAGGCCATGTCCTCCAAAGCCGTGAGCCTTGTCCTTGCATAACCACATATAAATTGGAAATTATTGCCTTGCCCATAGATCTGGAACATTCCAGCCAGTACCCATCATGAGGGTGTGCTCTCAAAGTAGAGCAGAGAGAATGGAAAATACTGACCGAAAGCACAAACTTGTAGAAAGAATTTGCAAATAGTGGTTTTCCCATTAAGATGTATCATACCAATTCCACAGAAGAGAATTCTGGCCCTAATTTAGTGCAGGTTTGTATTTGGCACATGTTACCTGTAGAGTATTTGGGTAAATTACTGATGTCAGTTGTATTTCTCTTGGAGACGAGGGAAATAGGTTATTGGCACAATAAAACATCCAAAGGCATTTAAAATGTCAGTCTAATCGCAAGAACCACTAAGGCTTTTAATTACCTTCTGTGCAATTTTTTTTTAATTGCTCCGATGGCTGTAGCGCTTGGTAAGTTCCTGACAGAGCAGCTGCAACAAACTTAATTTAAGCATTTTTTTTCTCTGAAGCTCTCTGAAAAAAAAAAAAAAAAGGAATCTCAGAAGGTAAATGTTGGGACTTTTACCTGTGAACCTTTGTTCCAAACTATCTGTAGGAATTCGTATTGTTTGGTCACTAATAGGTTCTCACCTCCACATTCAACTACTGCAGGGTTTCCATCTACTGGTGACCTTCTGTGGAATGTTCTGTGGAATGGAGGTACGTGTGGTCATCATGCTCCCCCTTGACATGTTATGAATTAGCCAATCTGTAGCACAAGATCATCACTATCTCTACTTCTCACTTCTCACTATGTCCTCTTTGGTGCTTCATTAATTCCAGATTTGAAAAAAAAAAAAAGGAGAGTGCACAGTTTCTTTCTTGAAATGTGTTGGACCTCAGTATGAGGGAGGCTTCTATTTTCCATATGTGTTCATTCCCTTTAGCACTACCTTCCACCTTAAGATAGCTATATCTTTATTATCAGCAAACTATGTCTATTCTTCAGAACCTGAATTTTCTCTTTCTCCAACAAATGTTTTTACTAAGGGAATGTAGAGTGTGATCCGATGAGATGCATATGGGCTTCGCAAAGACGTCTGGGATTGAATCACAATTTGCCATATACTACCTCCTAGACTATAGTCTATGCCCACAAGGTGGTAATACTAATACCTTCCCAGCAGAGTTGTTGTGAGAATTAAATAATGTATATAAAGGAACTGGCCAGGAGTAGGTTTTTAATAAGCATTTGTTCCTGGCAAAATCTTCCTTCACCTCCACCTCCTTTGCTAGATCCCTCAACTAGATGTATTGCTAACCGTGTCCTGAGTCTTGTCAGCTCATGTCTCAGAGTACAGGTAGCAGACACTAGGTCTGGGTCTCTTTTATATTAAATGTATTGAGTACAATGCCCTCAGCAATTATTATTTTTTTAAAATGATGTGTTAAGGATTAAAAATTATCCAGGGAACTTAAGCCTATTTGGAAATGGGTAGAAAATTAGGTTGCATTTGATTCTAAAGTTTTCAAAAGTGTTTTGTGCCCTATGCAGGGTAAGAACTAACTGAATAGAGTCATGGGATGTTAAATTTGAAGGAAACACATCATCTGGTATAACCTGGTGTTTAACACATGAGGGAAATAAGGCCAATAGAGATGAAGTTAGTTAATGTCTAAGTTGACCAAGAACTTGTGTATCACATTTCTGGGTTGTTTCTACCCTGCCACATTTTTCTACCTCCACCCCGATGCTGCTGCTATGGCTGCTCCTGACATTTGCAAACTCTTTCCTGTACACTCCATTTAACTACAGGGTGTTGGGATTTCTGTTCAACTGAGCGGGGGAAGATGTAATGTCACCATTAATACTGAGAGCATTCTTCCTCATTTTTTGCAATTTTAAGAAAAGAGTAAAAGGAAGGGAGGAAAAAAGGCAGAAAAAATCAAGCAGTTAAAGGAAATGAAAAAATTTCTACTGAAAAGTGAGAAATGAACAAAAATAATATTTATTTAAAGCTTAGACTATGCCACATGTTTAGAATATATTAGGCACTTTATATACATTATCCAATTAAACCCCCTTTCCTCATCTTCCTAACTAGGATCTATTACATCTTTGACCAGCTCAGCTGAACAGAAAACAGAACACCTGTACCCAGACACCCTGGTGTAGACTCAAACCAAATCTACCTGGTTCTAAAGCATGAGCTGTTATTCATTACATTATATTACCTCCACAAACAAAATTTGTTAAAAATCTTGGACTGAGAGGATTTTCAGGGAGGGGGTGGAGGAAAGGAAGGCAAATTCTGGTCAAACCAGGAATCTGGTTCATGGGGAGCATGAAATAGAATCCTGG
This sequence comes from Myrmecophaga tridactyla, assembly GCA_004026745.1. NCBI lineage: Eukaryota > Metazoa > Chordata > Mammalia > Pilosa > Myrmecophagidae > Myrmecophaga > Myrmecophaga tridactyla. The sequence continues at coordinate 25,371 of PVIY010007321.1, read as the reverse complement.
AAAATATTATTAAAATAAAAATAGATTATTAAAAGCAAAGATGCCTGAGATCTCTGAAATACTTCTCCTGGCCTTGGTCATTGAGATTTGTTATCATGTTATCATAGATATCAGAATGCACAATTAAATAGGTTGCCTGCTTTTCATCATGGGTTTGAATTTACTGAGATTTCTGTTTCAGTGTTATTTCTGTTTGCATGGGCCCCACTAGTTTTGTCCTGAGGAACACCAAGTCTGTTCCTGTCTTCCCTAGAATGAGTCAAAAGTGGTGCTGCTAGTGGGGAAGAACATGACATGGGGTGTGGAGTAGCGGGGGATGGAAGCAAAGCAAAAGGATCCAAGACAATTGCTGCACAGGGTCAGGGCATGGGAATGGGGTAGCCTCCTTGATACATCTATGCCCTGGGTTGGGAAATAGCCTGTGCACCTGCTTTATGGACAGACTGACGTTGTTATATATGTTGCTCTGAGGCAACCACTTCATACCATATATGAAGTTGTATAAACTGTCTTCCTCTATTTATATAAGTATATGGTTGCCAAGTCCATAATACTACCCCTTTTGAAGCATTGAAGTTACAGATTGTATTTAATACAGGAATATGGGAAGTGCTTGGATTTTAATTTCCCAGCATAAATCATCTTAGTATGTCCCATTTCCTCTTGTTGGATATAGTCTTGGGTTACAGAACCTCCTATGCAATCAATCCCTTTTTTTTTTTTTTGTAGCAGTGAGCTCTTTCTTTGCTTTTTCTGTGTGGCTGTAAGTAACAGGCCATGGAGGTCACTGTTTTACTTAGCTAAAACTGCTGGAATGCAGTATACCAGGAATTGGTTGGCTTTTTCACTGTGTATTTATTAGTTCTAGGGCCATGAAAATGTCCAAATTAAGGCATCAAGAGGAAGATACCCTCCCTGAGGAAAGGCTGCTGGCATCTGAGGTTCCTCTGTCACGTGGAAGGCACATGGCAACATCTGCTGAGCCCTTTCTCCTGGGTTCTGGATTCAATGGCTTGCTCCAAGTGTCTCTGGACCATCTCTCTGTACTTTCATAAAGGGGTCCAGTATAGGACTAAGACCTTGAATGGACTAGGTCACATCTCAACTGAACCATAAGGTCCTGCCCATATTACCTCTGCCCCCATAGGGAAGGATTAAAAGAACAGTGGTGTTGGTGGGTTATATAACTTCTCCAAACTGCCATAGTCATACGGAAAGGGGACATAGCCAAAACCTATTGGGAAATATCAGGGGCTGAAAAGAGCTATCTAAAGGGAACAGTGCTCTAAAAGGGCAGAACAATATTGGATCAGAAGTTCCTAAAAACAGATTTTGGTGTCCAAAATAATTATTTCTATTGCTTCATGCCTGACCTCCTATGTATTTTGATTTTCATATGATCCCCCTAACTTGTGGCCTTCTTAGAATGAACAGTTTAGAGAAGCAGCCCTACAAGCCCCATATCACCTGCTTCTCAGACATCTCTTGCTTCTACTCAATGAGGTGTATTGGTAGCTGCCATTCATTGTTGGGCATTTGAAAACTCAATTCAACTGTTTATAATAATACACATATATCAAATAAATACTACATATAAAATCTCTTATAACTGTTTCAGTTTTACAGATGATAAACATGCCAAAGGGTGCTAAGAAGTAGCTAATTTGGGATTTAAATTCAGGTATGTAAGACTCAAAAGCTGAAATATTTCCTCTCTTTTCATTTCCTTTCTTTTGTCTCAGGGAAAAAAAATGTCCCTGAGTAAAAACTTTAATCTCTGAAAGGTAGGTAGGCATTTAAAAAAAATAATTGTATATTTAACATATAACTGATATTTAAAATATTTAACATATATTTATTTGGAGTCTACTTGGTTTGAGGTACAATGGTAATGATATTCCTAGATAGTAATTTTGTGGAGATCCATGAATGATCTCTTGGAGGTCACAGTCGGTAAGGAAGACAGACAATGAAAAAGGGAGCTTCAGATACCACAGGGAGGTACGGAGTGCCATGGAAATATGTATTGGCAGACTTACTCTAATCTGTGGGTTGGGGAAGACTCCTAACCACTTCCCTATAAAGTGATCTTTATTGCTAGTACCTCTTTTTGTTAACATGGGAACAAAAGGAGTTGAAGACATGTTTCCTGCTGAATGAGAGTTTATTACCCTTATGGGAGGCAGAATATGTGTAGAAATTCAGACTATTGTTCGAGTTTGCTAGCTGCCAGAATGCAATATACCAGAAACAGAATGGCTTTTAAAAAGGGGCATTTAATAAGTTGTTGGTTTACAGTTCTAAGGCTGAGAAAATGTCCCAATTAAAACAAGTCTATAGAAATGTAAAATCTAAGGCATCCAGGGAAAGATACCTTGGTTCAAGAAGGCCGATGAAGTTCAGGTTTTCTCTCTCATCTGGAAAGACACATGGCAAACACGGCGTCATCTGTTAGCTTTCTCTCCTGGCTTCCTATTTCATGAAACTCCCTGGGAGGCATTTTCCTTCTTCATCTCCAAAGGTCACTGGCTGGTGAACTCTCTGCTTCTCGTGGCTATGCCATTCTGCTTTCTCAGAATTTCGTGGCTTACCTCTTGTCCTTCTCTTTTACAGGATTCCAATAAAGTAATCAAGATCCACCTGAAATGGGTAGAGACATGTCTCTACCTAATCCAATTTAACACCCACACTTGAGAGAGTCACGTTTCCATGGAGATAATCTAATTAAAATTTCCAGCATACACTAGTATAGTACTAAATAGGGATTAGAAGAAACGGCTGCCTTTACAAAATGGGTTTAGGATTAAAACATGGCTTTTAGGATTAAAACACATCCTTTCAAATTGGCACAACTATTTACACAGCAAACATGCCAGTCAGAGCCCACAGGTACTATTCAATCTCAGGGGCCTAAGCTGTCCTAAAGGTGATGGGGTTTATACCTGCAATTCCTATATCTGATGGTCCCATGTGATGGTGAATGTCTTATCTAGTTAGATTGTGTGAAATTTCACAACTTGTTGAGGCAACAAGATATTCAGCATTTGAATTAAATTACCAGATTTATTCAGAAGAAGGAGGGCCGTGTCAGAATCTCCTAGAAAATTTTGAAAATCTCTTTTAAATCCATTCTTTCTAAAATCTTACCCCTCCACACTTGAGAATCACTGGCATAGAGAAAGAGAATTACTCATGGAAGTGTCAACATCTTTTTAGCCAAAAACAAACAAACAAAAAGACTGAAAACTCCTGTTCTAGGTATCATCCTTTACAATGTTTTTCTCATCCATAGTACACATCTCTGTGTGTGTGTGTACCTAATGCAGTGGGCTCAGTGTCCATGCATATACACACTCCCGTCCCTCTCTCTGATACACATTCCACCCATCCCTCTGGGGGCCATGGGAGATCTGTCTATGTGTTAGTATCTCAGTGAGGATCCTGAGAGGAAGTGGAAGGCACACTCAAACTGGGTACAGTTGAGGAGGGATTATTTACAAAGGGATGCTTAGGAAATCAATAGTGAATATTTCTGGACCACAGAGCATAGTAAAAGCAGGGAGCCAGTAACCCTTTTAAATCAGAAAGGACAAGGGGACAGAGAGGGTATCAGAATCCAGAAAGAAGGTGTGTGAAAAGATTTACCTGTCATCAGTTGTGACCTTTAATAGAGGGATGGTGATTGTGATGGATAATGAGATAGTATATTTAAAGCCAACACAGTGCTTGCTTCGGCAGCACATATACTAAAATTGGGACAATACAGAGAAGATTAGCATGGCCCCTGTGCACGGATGACATGCAAATTCATGAAGCATTACATATTAAAAAATAAAAATAAAGCCAACACATATAATGACTCAGAAGGAGAATCATGGAGGAAGAATAATCTCCTCTCTCATTACCTCCTGAATTAGCCAAATCCTCTGATTTCCTTTCTCTGCATCCAATTGACCACCCCAACAGGAAACTGGAAACTGGAAGGCAGGAGAGCCCACTGAAGTAGGAGATAAGGGTCAGTTTCCAGTGGCTGAAAGTGAATAAAGGTAGAAAGTGAATCAAGTTGGACAAACAGAATATAAACAAGTAGGTAAATAGATCAGCACACATATAATTGGCAGAAGGGCCTTGCCAAAGTTTGGTAAGACACAGAGAATCTCACCAGTGTAAATTCTAAATTACTTCTGAATCCTCTTGGATTTGCTAGTTATTGAAGGCTTCTGTTTGCCAAGCATTGCATTAAACTCTTTAAATATATGATTTCATTATTCATCACAATAACTGTTCTGAGGTACTTATCATTATCCCTATTTTATAGGCAAGAAGGCTAAGTTTCTTAGCTTTCAGCAATTTGTTCAAGACCACAGATAACATGGAGGAGAGCTTATATTTGAATTTCAGTCTGGCTGATTCCAAAGCCACACTTTCCCTAGTCATTACAGTTTACTGCAGACTAAGTGAAGCAACAGTCCTCTAAGAAAGTACCCATGGAAAATGCAGAATTTGTGCACTATATTAATACTCAGAGAAGGCAGTAGAGGTAGGCCCAAATGGAGTTACACCATTTAGCTTAAATCAAAGATATTTAACATCTTCATCCTTCAGAGTGTGAATTTAGCAGATGTCTGTGTCCCATCCTTTTCCTTTAGATTCTACCATTTCAAGGTACTGAGTGATTTCCCATTGCCAACATCTACATCCTGTTTCTGAGGGCATTTTCTGGAATTAAAGAAGCCCATAGTATCCCTGCACATTGCAGGCCATAAGTTTGGGGAGTAAACCCTCTGACAAGTGTCCTCAATCAGTGACTTTTAGAAATTGGTTAATCAATGTCCCAGCTCCTTGCCACAAATAGAGGATGATTCTGAGGTATATATTTATGTTTCCCGAAGTGTTCCTATAGGACTACAACCATTTTCCCATTTCGGGTAGCAGGCTTAATAATGCTCCCCTTTTTGGCTGCCTTCCCTTTCCTGTGTCACTTCCCCACTTTAATACTGGTGTTTCCTACCCTTCTACTTGGACTCCAACCTTCTTGTACTCAAGCATTTCCAAGACCATCCAAACTAAAATTACTACCCAAGGTTATTTTTTCAGTTGATTTACTAGAAGAAGATCCTCAGGTATTTCTGAATCCTTAGGATTCAGAATCCTTAGGATTCAGAAATCAGGTCACTTGCTGTCACGGTGGCCAAAATAAGATGACTGTTGGTTCTTGGCAAGCTGTAGAATTAGTTACTAAGACTCTAACCTATGGTGAATTGTGATGGAATAGAGATAGAAGAGGTTACTCTGGCTTATGTGATATCTCAAATATTTGAGAAATATGGCTACAATTGTAATTTAAAAGACCAAGGATTTGGTTGGTGCCATTAATGCAGTGAAGGGTGAAAACAAATGGCTCAGGACAGCCAACTACCAATTCAGAAGCATGATATGAAAACAGAATGCATCTATGACAGTGTTTAAAGAGATCCTTATCTCCCTCAATTCCTGCAAACCAGGTCAGAATCTGAACTTGAAAGTAGAAAATTGCAGAGAAGGCTTAATTCACAGACTGGACAGATGTGCTACATTAAAGTCAGCAGGGCCAGCTTCATGGGCATGTGACCTGCACACAGGACCCTATCCCCAAAGGGCTCCCATGCTTGGCTTAATGTAGCACATTACCATCTTGACATTCGTAATAATTTTATCTGTGCACTTGTGTTTTGTAAGCGAAGTCCAGTAGCACAATGGAGCATGCATATCAGCAGAGGAGATACAAGCAGTATGCATGTCCACTGTTCTTTGATACCACATTTATATATGTCATTCACCACACCCATTCCATACATGCTTACCTTGTATTTGCTTTGAGTCTTACTGAACTGCCATACCTTGTGGGTACTCTGGAATTCTACACTCATGTTCATATCAACACCTCTACAACCAAAGAATGGGGGCACAGGCAGCTCTAGGATCATACTTTCCACATGAACCAGAACTTGTGTCAAATGTTGAAAGAAGGCAGTGGGGTTCTAAGAAACCAAAGAATCCTATCATGTAGTTTCTTACCCGGGTTATGTCCCTGTGTTAGCCAACCACTTATGCTGAAAATGGTGACAGAAAAGGAAAGGGAAAGATAGGGCAACCTGTCAATACTTTTACTTTTAGTCTTTTCTTACTCATTAGTAAGCTGAAGAGTATTAGTGGAGTGCATGTTTATCAAAAAGTAAAATAAAAACAGCTGAGTTAGTTTGTGCCACATTTCCATCATTCTGGTAAGAATGAAATACATATGCATATGTGAGCTACAAAATACAAATTGCAATTTTAATAATTCTCTCATACTAGTTAAATGCTCTGATGTTTGAATTTAAAACTCTCTTGTACAATACAAAGACAGACAGTAAAATCCATGCTAATAACTTCAATTTTAATTTTTCTTTACTTAATAATGACATAAAATAGCAAGAAAAAGGAAATAAAAAACACCATGACAGGTTATGAGAAAGACCACAAATAAAAAAGAAAATGCCTTGTATTTTAGTACCTCTTATGGCATTTCTCCCCTGCCTTTTGAACATGGGGCTCTGCATTTTTATTTTGCACTGCACCCTGCAGATTTTGTAGCTAACCCTGAAAGTCAGGACATGATATAGAAGAAATGGAGTCCTGAGACCTGGATGGAGACAACTGGGTAGATGAAATAGAGAAATATGACCCCTCAAATTCTCTTGAACTCTTTGGATCTGCAGAAGTGGCCCAGTCTCTCTTGCTGGAGACTCAGCAGCAGAGCCTCCCTTTGCCTAGAGGCCATGCAGAGCCATCATCTAAGGGAGATGCCATTCAAAGTATGCTTACCTTTCTCAGGATTAGCCTAGTCTTCCCTCATGGGATTCTAGGCGACAACCAGGGTTAAACCTCAGTGGAGCCCAAGTGCAAATGTATTACCTTTGCTTTGGGAGAAAAGGGATAATTCATCAAAAGAGCTTACTGGGGCGGCTGCCGTGGCTCAGCAGGCAGAGCTCCGACCTGCCGTGCTGGAGGTCTGGAGTTCAATCCCAGGTGCCTCCTGCCCATATGCAAATTTAAAAAGAAAAAAAAAAAGCTTACTGAAACAAAATGTTGAGTAATGGAACAGAAGATTCAGAAGAATGGTCAAATGGATTTATTATGTAAGACCAGAGACCCTACCAGGTACCTGTGTTTACTGAGAGGACTCAGAAGACTCCCTTCACTAAAGGAACATGCTAGCAAGTGGCGCAATGTCACTGTGGAAAAGATCACTGCCCTTTGTAGGTTGGAGAAATCCAGGGTTGATGGTAGAGGAGGTTTCTGTGGAGCTGGACTCCCTATTACCACTGGGGATAATATGATTCCAGAATAGAAAGACAGCCAAGTAGCAGGACTTTATCATCAAAGGCAAGGCAGACATAGTTACTATAATGACCCGTGAAGTCAAAAGGCATACAGGGTTCCTGACCTGCAGGATCTGTCAATGACGATAGACCATGGTGTTTCAAAGGGCAAGATAGATGGGGCAACAAGTAAGGGAACTTCTTGACAATAGAACCAAAACAGATTAAGAGTAAATGAACTAAGAATGATGCCAGTCACTGCATTACAAAATGAACAACTGTTCACCTAGATCCCAGACTTGAGCTAGTGTTCAGGTCTGGAGTCCATTTGATTGAAGGGGAGGCTGGGTCCCTTTAAGGAACAGCCTGTAATGCCACAGCAAATATAAGTAGTCTGGATTTACCTCAGTCCTTCCCCGAAGGACACCATGGTTATTTACACTGAAGAAAGGAAAAACCCAGAACTTCCAAGGGCTGTTTGATCCAAGTGCTCTTTCCTAATATTAGAGACCAAAATCTCCATCATGATGACCCAGCCTGAAGGATTTTAGCCAACACCTTCATATTCTGAAGGGTCTCAGAAGAGCTCATTTTTTTGTGTGTCAGGAGATCCCCCAAATCGCATCTAAGAGGAAGGGAACTACGTTGTGTCAAAAAGATGTGACAATAGGCATATGAACATGAGAGTCTGGTTTTTGCATACACTGCATCCCTCAGAAGCTGTTGGCCTGAGAGAATGTTGAGAAGCCTCTTAAAGGTGTAGCAATAGCCTGCAGGGTTGGAACTCTCCAGATGTGGTACATACTTTGAAATCGTGGTGTGTAAGGAACCAAGGGAAGGAGGTAGAATGGACCTTTTTGAAATCACTTCTCCCAGTAATCAATTTCTAGGACTTTGTGCATCCCATCCTTACAACTTCAAACTCTGTCGGACTAAAGGCACTAGTTTCCAAGGGAGTGAAGGTTTTTACTGGGGACACAGTATAAGTTTCTTCTAAGCCAAAAGTTGCAGCAGCTAAATCGCATTTTGAGCTTCTCATTTTAGTAGATTATTAGCCATCAAAAGTTACCATACTATCAGAGGAAATTGACACTGATTATCATGATGAGATGGCAGGCTGCTGGAAAGTATATGATCAGAAATGAAGAGATTCACTGGGGGACCCACTGGTACTTCCATGCCCAATAATATAATAATGGACAATTTCAGTGGTCATGACCTGAGAAGATATGGTAAGCAGGGGTTCAGAGTCTTCAAGAAACAGGTCTAGCATATGCCATTGAGAAGCAGTTTATGCCATCAAAATGCTGGATGAAGGTGAGTAGAACCTAGACTAGGTGGCAAATATTGGAGATGAGACATATCACTTGCAAACTCAGCATCAGTTGCCACAGTGTAGACAGTGGCATGTCCTACTAACCTTCTTGATGTGTTTTTTCAAGAATTGATTTTTGATGAATTGTGATAGACCACAACCTTGCTTGAAGAAGCAGTGACAGGACAGTGTTCACATATAGCACGAGTGGACATGAGACTCAAAAGGGGTGGACAGTAGCAGACACTGCCAGCTCCCACAAATCCTACCATTCCACTATGCGCAGGCCCACATCCAATTGTCAATCTCTTTACCTCTGGATCTGAGGACCTTTTCCCTCAGATGTGTAGAAGGCTGGGCAGCCTTTGCTGTCAGGGGCCAGAAATGCCAGAAAAATTAATACCTAAAAGAGCAGCTCTGAACTCTTGACTGCTAGAGTTTGATCAATAGTGCCCCAGGTTCCTCACTCTTGGGTGAGATAGTTCTGTGGTGTATATTTTACAATATTTCCCAGAATTTTCCCATATATTTGATCTTGGATTACCCACCTATGGGAACCTGCTTAATAGCACACCATTTATTGGCAGGCTTCTCTTCTATATGTGTGTTCCCTAGAGCTCCTAAACTACTTTCACTTGAATCCTTTTCACAGGGTCTGCTTTTGAGGGGATCCAAACTAAGACAGTGCCCCAAGCTGTGCAGTGACACACATCTAGTACACGCTTGTTATTACAGCAAATGTTTCCACCACTGAACCATAGTGAGTCCAAGTGCCACATAATTGTGTATGGTATGGAGTGTTGGATACTCTACACTAGCAGAGTATGTGATGAAGTCTCATCTCATTTTAAAAAGGAAACTCTCAGGCTCTGTGAAATCATTAACAGCAAGAAGAAAAAAAAATCATGATATTTGAAGAAAGGGAAAGATGCTAACCAGATTGGAAGACAGAGCTGTGGAGTCCTGTTTTCCCTAAAATATTTGATTGAGTTAGACTGGAGCAAGCCACCCTTCCTGTGTGCAATTTCATCAAGAAAAATGAAGTTCACGAAGCTGGGAGGAACATGTACCTTGGATGAGAGTTTTTGGAGCAAAGTTTCAATCATTTTCCCTTAATGAGACATTGAATTATTCCAGGCAGCCAGCATTCTCTTCCAGAACAGAGCATAGGAACAGAGCATGCTGTTATGCCACTTGAGATAAACAATTACTCTGAAAACTGAGGCAGGCAATCAATTAAATAAATAAGATCCTGTAGGCAAATAGTTCTCTGCAAACAAAATGCAGGGATGGTGGCAGAGATGCTGAATAAATATGAAATTTAATCTGTAATTATGATCTAAAACAAATCTAAGAGCTAGGCCAGAGAGTCCATATGCTTAGATGCAACTGGAGGCTTGGCACTGAGTGTGCGAAGGGAAATTGTTCCTTGGGGTGAGAGGGGAATGAAGGCAGTCCTTCCTTTTGGGCCTAGAGAAGGGATTCCTGGTAAGGATTGCCTAATTCCATGGGTGCTTCAGATGGGTTCCTTGTGCTAATTATGTGCTATTTGCAATACTGCTCACTACCACGGAAAACAGGTGATCTACTGCCTGCCTCAATCAGCATGAATGGGAAGCCCGTGGGATGGAGAGTCAGTGACCCTGGGTTTGAGTTCTCTGTTCATATCCTGTTAATCATAGAACTAGGTTTCTTCTTCTATTAAACTAGCATAGTGAGTCTTCTTTTGCAGTGGTGATGTGAGGATATGAAGAATTTCAAAGGTGATAGGTAGTATTATTATTAACCTCTTGAGTCAAAACTTTTACTGTTCAGGGAGAGCAACACGTTTCTGGTATGACCCACCGTCTAATTTCAAGAGTGCAGGCATGGTGGGAATGTGCTTCTCAGGTTTCAGACCTTAGGGCATGGAAATGAACAGGCTCCGCTGCTGCTCTCTGAAACCCACTGCTCTGTTTGCACAAAGGCCATGCTTTCTGCAGTCTGCTCCCAGACAGGAATTGAGTGCAAGGGGCTGACACTCAAGTCAGGCCTGTCCAGGGCGATGTGGGGCTTCTCTGACCACCAACCTGGGCTCGTGGCAACTCTGATGACCTCGTCAAATTTGGCTTTGAACTGCCTTGCAGCCTGCAAGGCTTCGGCCCCATCTTCCTTTCCTCCTTCCCTCTCACCTTTAGTCAGGGTCAGATGTGTATCAGTCTGACAGCTCTCTCGGCATCTTTCTGCTCCCTTCCTCTTTTCTCTCACAGGCAATTTCCCTAATAAATTTCTTATATGTCTAATCACATTTTAGCATATGCTTCTCAAAGAACTGAAACACAAGGATACAATATTACAAAGTTGCTGGGAATTACTACTTCTTAAATATGCACAGGTGTTAATGCCGCTGTGTCTAAAAGCAATGCCTTGCTTTATCTCTATTTTTCTATTTAAGACAGCTGATGTTAAGAATATGTACTTTCCATCCTGGGCACTCAATGAAGCCGTTTTCTTTTTAGAACATCCCAAAGGTGTTTTATTGTTTCTGTATCAGACTTTGTGAAAAGCTTTAGGTCAGAGCTCTTCTGGCCAATGTCACCAGAATGGATCTTAACCTGCATGCTTTGCTCATGTAGTTACACTACTGGAAATTATTTTCCTTTGTTTTATTTAATTTGACTCTTCCCTATCCTTTAACATCCAACTAAGGTGTCTTCTAAGATATCTCTTTCACATTGGGTTTTCACCTCCACCATCTGTCTGAGTACATTAGAGTGATCACAAATTGGCTCTGTTACACTGATTTATGTTGGCTGTATAAAAAACATGATGATGAGAGATTATAGGACAAAGATGTCTTCAGAAATTGTGCTTTTAAAAAACTTAAGAAAATAGTTTTCGAGCCCATTAATGTTTATTTGCTAATCAGCTAATTACAAATGACCCTCTCAGCCCCTTATTAAAGTAGATCCACAGGACTTCAACTTAGGACCATTTTTATGGTCTTGAGTGAGTTTCTGGGCATAATAAACCAAAAGAAACAATTTCTTTATAAATATTCAGTAGCAATCCAAGTCTCCCCAACCCACCATGGGTCTTATTTGCTATTTGATTCTTGGTATCTGTGCATTAAGAGTTTTGTTGAGGTAGCTGACGAGGGAATCATACAGCTTTGTAAGAGGGAATTTGCGGGGAACCACATTGAGAATAGGGCCCAAGAACTTTGATCTAAAGGAAAGAGAAAAACCTGAGTCTCATTATTTTCTCTCCAACTATCTGTTGAAAGCCACCTTGATTTTTTCCCTACTAAACTATAAGCCCTTGAAGGGCAAGGACCCTTTACAATAAGTGCATCAGATGAACCTATGGATGAACAGATAAAAGGGGAGGAGGTGGTCCATGAGCTGGTTTGTATGCTTTATCTGTTTGTGGATCTCTATCCCCTTGGGCTGGGGATATCCCCTTCCCTGCCCCTCTGCCCCTAAGACATAGTAGTTGTGACCTGCCTGCCTGAAACCTCTCCACACGCATCCAGCTGGAGAGTGCTGGACCATTCTGCTTGCCTCCTCTACCTCCTATTATGTGTTCCATTTCTGAAGTCCCCACTCTGCTAATGAGATAGCATGTGCTAATCAGCTTTAGTCATTTGCCAGGCACTCTATTTATATTTAGCTAGGAATGTCCAGAGCAAGAGGCCCAATGGAATCAGCTGTCTTTGTCAAGGTTATATTGGCAGTTAGTACTGGGTATGTCAAACAAGAAGCAGTGTTTTCTGACACCTGGCGTGATGATTTTACTATATAGAGGATGCTATTTCATATCTGCTATGTGTTTTGAGTTACTTTAAATATGCCCTTATATTTCTGCTTAGAAAGTGTAAATTTTCTGTTATCTGTCCTTCATTTTTCCATAGTTTTATCACTATTTTATTTGCAGGATCCAACTGAACTGAGTAAATGCTGTAAGACAGGGCTCTCTTTTTTTCTGAGGATAATACATCCTTCCCTCCTCTTTAGTTAGAGTGCACCTGGCATTGCAATTAGATACAGGCTGTTCTGCCCCTGGCAGCTTCGGGACCTTGGATCTTGAGGCGAAGGCCAAGGAGTTTATAGTGATTTAAGTTGAGATGCAAAAGTTAAGGTACCTTTCCATGTGGGCAAAGGCTGAGTATTCCGGTGGTATTTTGTTTTGGTGACAAGGAAATTCAGGAGTCAATTTTCAGGTAGCGTGGCATGATGAGACCGAGGTTATCAGTAATAGCTAGCCTTTAATAAATGCCGGCTACATAATGATGGCTGGCGTGCTTTCCACCGACACTGCACTGCAGTCAGTTCAACCAGGCCATAAGAATCTAGTTAATAGAACTCTAATGGGAAATGACCAGGATCTGACTACAGAAGATTAAAAGTGACAATGCTAATTGACTCCGGAGGTATCTACATGGAGAGGGGCCAGAAAAATCACTTAAGTCTAAATGAAATTGGACTGATTTGATATTTGAAAAGAGGCATTACCTTCCTGCTGTGTTTGGCAGAGTGAATTAACTGCTTTATGTTTCTTAGAGAAGAGTCTTCCGTGGAACAATGGGCTTATTGGAAAAAGAACTTTTCATAGCTGGATTTTTAAAAAACGAATTCCTGCTAAAGGTGTCATTGCTACTGCAATCACAGGGCTTAATAATGAGTGAACAGTACTGGTATCTAAGTTTGAAAGGGCCATAGAGTAAAAGGGAGGTCCATTCCTCATCTCCCCTGAAGATGGGACAGTAAAGAAATTCACTGCTGAGTAAGAATATAGGTTAAGTTCTGTAAGAGAAGGCTTGGGGGAGTTGGGGGGGGGGAAATTGATGGGATTTTAAAATCTGTATTATCCCTCTTTTCTGGCTCATTTAATTTTCTTTAGCATCTTCTAAATTTGCAAATTCTAATTTGCATAGAATTAATATGTATGTATAGCTTTCTGACTCACCAGCTTTGCCGTGCTCCCAACCATAATGGGAGATGTGCATACATTCTTTTCTCCACCTGGAAAACTTTTACACCATCACTTGGCCTAGTTGACTCCTACTCATCTGTCAGGTCTCAGCTTAAATAGCATTTTTCAAAGAACATCTTCCTAAACCTCCAGACTAACTGATATGCACCATAGCATTCATGATTAAGGACACAGCATCTAGAGAATGAAAGCCTGGATGAAAATTCTGGCTCAGCCACTGGCTAGTTGTGTGACCTTTGGAAAGTTATCTATCTTCTCACTGCCTCAAGTTCTTCAGCTGTTAAATGGAGATGGTAATGATTTCAATTACTGCATAGAAATAAGAATTAAATAGAAGGCAGTTCTATTATTATTATTTGGTTCTATTATTTTTATAAGCTCTCTAGCCCTGTGTACATGCCCTTCATTGCTCTTATCATATAAGTACTTGTAGTGCTAATTAGGTTATATTTTACTGCATGTGTGTGTATGTATGTACAGATATTTGGTAAATAACAAGATAATTCATGTCTAACACTGATTAAATATTTGATTAAGTAAATGAATGGTGACTTCCATTGGTGATAGCTCAGAGCCTTTTACTCTGTGTACAAAGGCAGTTATTTCTACCCTTAACTTTCCCCAATTACTCGCTCAGCACTTCTCCTTTCCATACCTCTGCTGTTGTAACTTAGCTGTTAGATTCTCCGAGTCACTTCTGAGTGATTCCAGGAGGGGCTGCGTGGTGGGCTGTAATTCTTAACCCTGCAGTCCTGGCACACCGATGTGTTGTGAGAGAAAAATAGTGTCCTAAATAATTTGTTATTGATTCTGGTAGAATGATCAAAGTTTGCAAGACATTTGCTATTTTTCTGTATTGAGCTAAAGTTTGTAAATGGTGAAATGCACATCTGTTAAGTGTACGATTTAATGTAGATTTCACAAATGTATGTACTTACGTGTACATCCCTACTACTGTGATGGGGTTATAGAATATTTCTATTACCCCAGCAAATTCCCTCTTATCTCCTTTCAGTCAATCCACAAACTCCATAGGCAACATCTGTTCTAATTTCTATACTCATAGATTAATTTTGCCTGTGCTTCACCTTTATGTAAAAGTAGAGCCATTTTTTTGCAATTGGCTTCTATTTTTTAACATATAATTTTGAGATTCATCCATGTTGTTGTATTTCCTTAGTTAATTATTCTTTATTGCCATACATTATGCTATTATATGAACATAGCACATTTGATTTTCTCTTTTTCCTGCAAATTAACATTTGCATTAATCTCAGTATGGGGCTATCATGAATAAAGTCCAATGAACACTTCTGTCCAAGTCTTTTTTAGAGACATATGTTTTAATTTCTCTCAGATAAATACCAAGGAGTAGAATAGGGTAGGTCTGTGTTTAACTTTGTTAGCAAAACTGGCAAATATTTTGCTAAGGTGGTTTTACCTTTTACATACCCATCAATAAGATATGAAAATTCCAATTGCTCTACATCGTCATCAATAACTGGTGTTGTCAGTGTTATCTATTCTCATGGATGTGACGTGGTATCTTATTTTTTTTTAATTTGTGTTTTTCAAATGATAATGTTAAGAACCATTTTATATCATTTTTGGTCTTTTCCTTCTTTAGTGAGGTGGCGGTTCAAATCTTTGCCCTTTTAAAATTGATTATGTGATCTTTAATTATTATTTTATCTGGATACAAGATCTTTGTTGTATATATGTAAAATGAATATTTTTCAGTTTATGTAAAGCTTTTCATTGTCTTATGATGTCTTTTGATGAGGAGAAGCTTTACATTTTGATGAGATCTCATTTATCTTTTTTGTTGTTCTATGGTTAGCACCTTTGCATCTTAAGTAATCTTTCCCTCCCCTAATATTCCTCTAAGTTTCCTTCAAAATTCTTGTTAATTTTAACTTTTATGTTTACGTCTATGAACTACTTCTCACCTCAAATTATTTTGGAGTTATGATATGTATTAGGGGTCACAGTTTCTTTCTAAAATACTTCTACCTAGTTGCTCCAGGACCATTTTGAAAAGATTTTCCTTTTCCTATTGATTTTCCTTGTTGTACAAAAAAATCAGTTGCCCATATATTTGTGAATTATTACTGGACCTTTATTCATTTCCTTTCATCTATTTTTCTATACTTATGTGAAAACCATGCTGTTTTCATTAACATAGATTTGAGTAAGTTTTGAAATGAAGTTTTCTTTCTTTTTTGTATGCTGTGTGGTGGGGTCATTCTTTTTTCATGTTAGTATCCTGTTTGAAATCAAGTTTTAATTGTCCAAATTTGTTCTTTTTATAGATTTCTTGATTATTGTAGGTCCTTTGCAGTTTCATATAAATTTTAGAAATATTTGCTCAATTTAAATGAAAATACTTTCTGGAATTTTTCCCAGGATTGGGTTAAAACTGATTGCAGGAGAATGAAACATTTTGACAAAACTGAATTTTTCAAAGAATAAACATGATTACCTCTGTATTTAATTATTTTTAAATTTCTTGCAGTAATTTTTTGTTGTTTTTATTTTAGAGGTTTTACATATCTTTTATTGAATTCATTTATAAGTAGCTTTTTATTTCTGATATTACTAAAATGGAATAGGTTTATAAATTTTTTCAATTGTACACTAATATTAGAAATACAATTGATTTCTGTATATTAACCTTGTATACTGCCATGATACCAAATTCTCTTATATTTCTAGTCTTTTTTTTTTTGCAGATGTCCTAGGATCTCTATGTGTACAACCATATTTTCTATAAATCAAAACAGTTTAGGGCAGTGCAACTGTGGCTCAGTGGCAGAGTTATCGCCTGCCATACCAGAGACCTCAGTTTGATTCCTGGTGCCTGCCCATGCCAAAAAAAAAAAAAAAAGTTTACCTCCCATGTTCTATTTAATTATTTCTTTCCGTACTTTTCTTTTAATGACTATGACAGGTTTCAGTATCAGGGTTAGGCTGGTCTATCAGAATGTATTGGGGTATATTCTCCCTTCCTCTATTTTATGAAAAATTTTACATGAGATTGGTTTTATCTGCTCCTTAAATATATGATAGTGTTTACTTAGCGAAATTATCTGGGCTGGATTGTCTTTGTAGGAAATTTTTATTTTAAAATGTAATTGTCTTAACAAATATAGAATAATTTGATTATCTATTTCATGGATCAGTTGCAATAAATTGCATTTTTTAAGGTATTTGATTTTGTCCTCTAGGTTTATTGAATTTATTTGGATTCACTTGTTTATAACATTCTCTTTCTACCCTTGCCATATCTATAGACTTTGAAGTAATAGCATCTCTTTCATTTCTATGTTTGCAATTTTGGTAATTAGTGAGATTGGTAAACAACTTCTTGTTCTTTATTATTCTTGTTAGAGTTTATAATTTTATTAAGGCTTTCAAAAGCAAATTTTAATTTTTTATTTGCTTTTGTAAAATGTTATTTTATTGAGATATGTTCACATAACTATATAATCCATCCAAATTATACAATCAGTGGTTTACAGTATCATCAGATAGTTGTGCATTCATCACCATGATCATTCCTTTAGAACACTTGCATTAATCCAGAAAGAGAAATAAGATGAAAAAAGAAAACCCATACTTCTTACCCCTCCCTCTTATTGACCACTAGTATTATAGTCTACCCAATTTTAAGACTTACAATAGAGATAGGTTAACTAAGACAGGGTAGTATTGTCATATATATATTCATGGAACAGAAAAAAAATCCAGAAGTAGATCCATACAAAAATGAGCAACTGACTTTTTCTTTGTAATATAGTTTTACAATCATTATCAAAGATCAAGAACAAAGATGTTCTTCAAGAGGCTGGTAACTCTGAGTTTTAAGGTTTATATGGCATAGGATCAATCTGTAGGCTTTAAGTTTCTGAAAAAAAAAAAAAAACTCCCTAAGAAAAGCTTTTGTAGAGACTTAGAGTCCAGTGCAATCCTTAGAGTTTTCAGAAGTACTGTTAGTTGGGGCTTGGCACACTATGGTAGTTTGCAATATCTGGTTGAAGCTTACATAAGAGTAATCTCCAGAATGACTTCTAGACTCTATTTGAAGTCTCTTAACCACTGAAACTTTATTTTGTTCTGTTTCTTTTCCTCCTTTTGGTCAAGAAGCCTTTCTCAATCCCATGATGCCAAGGCCAGGCTCATCCTCGGGAGTCATGTCCCATGTAGAGGGGAGAGTAGTGAGTTTATTTGCAGAGTTAGCTAAAAATGATAAGCCACAACTGGGCAATAAAAGAGGTTCTCTGGGGGTGATTTTAGGCATAATCATATGTAGACTTAGCTTTGCTAGTGCAGAAATAAGTTTCATAAGGGCAAGCCTCAAGATCAAAGGGTTGGCTTAATAAATTGGGAATCCCTAAGGCCTGAGAGAATATCAGGAATTCCCCAGGTGGAAAGTTTAATAGTTACATATTTTCCCCCAGTCCCTCAAGGGGACTTTGCAAATAATTTATTTCTATTTTCTGCCTACAATTCTCTGGAATGTATCTGGGTATTACATTAAGCTGTACTGAATAATAGGAAATCATTCCCTATTCTAGGTTCCATGTAATTAGGTTGTTTAAATAAACAGACCAGACAGGTTAAATTAGGTAGTGTATTATGGAAAATTTAAAGTTTGGCCCAAATAAATATTTTTTCCTTTGGTCACACAAAGAAGTTGAAGTTTTAAAATACAGGCAATATCTCTGTATTCTAGTTTATCTTAGTCTTAACTAGGTCCATTTCATTCATACCTCTAATTGGAGTTTGAGCTCTTTTTCAGCTACTTTGATAGTTGCTATATGGAGTAATGCTGACTTTCAGAGATGCAGAACTTCAACTCTGAGTCTCAGGTGTCACAGAGATACCCAAAGTCCCAAGGAGCTACCAGGTTTTACACAAAGAGTTCAGCACCCCAGAATTTAGAAATAATAATTAAAACTCAGGAATAGATGTGACTGCTGTAAGAGCTTACAATCTAGGACCCTTTACAATGAGGCTTATTTGAGCATTCTACATTCCTTAATCATTGACTACCCAATCTCTGCCCATATTCTATCTCCTGATAACCTATGTACTCAAATTCAATTCTTAGTTTACTCTTGATAACTTTGTCCTTACATGCATGTTTGACCATACATTATTTGTCCTTTTGTTTCTGGCTTATTTCATTTGACATAATGTCTGCAAGGCTCATTCAACTAGTTACATGTCATACTAATTCATTCCTTCCTACAGCTGCTCAATATTCTGTTGTATGTATACACCACGGTTTGCCCTTCCCTTCTTCAGCCAATGGACCCTTAGGCCACCTCCATCCCTTTTAAATCGTGAATAATGTCACCATAAACAACAGTGTGCAAATGCCTATTCATGTGCCTGCTTTCAGTTCTTCCAAGTTGTTGTCTTATAATGGGGTTGCAGGATGATGTGGCACCCTCATACTTACCTCCTGTATGAGGGGCTGTACCGTTCTATTCCTCTACCAACAGTGAGTAGGTAGACCTCTCTCTTCACATCCTCTCCAGCACTTATATCCTTCTATTTATTTTTAAACAGTTTTATTCACATCATACAAGCCATCCAACATGCACAATCAACAGTACCCAGATAAATCACATATTTATTTACCACCACAATATATATGAGGACATTTCTATTCCTTCAGCAAAGAAAAAGAAAATCCCATACTCCTCCCTTATATCCCTTCTTATTGACATTCGGCTTTGGTATATAGCCTTTGTTACAGTAACAGTGTTACTGTTGTCTAGAGACGCTAACTTGCATTAATTGTATTTTTTTCCATATACCATCCCGTCTGTAACATCTTGCAAGGGTAACATTCAATTGTTCTTCCTCAAGTAAAACTTTCTTATATTTGTACATTTAATCACCATCATTGTCCACTATGTTATAAAGTTTCATTATGTTATAAAGTCCCAGTTTTATCTTCTTTCTTTCCTTCTGGTGTCATATATGCCTACTCACATTCAGCTTTGCTCATTATACTTAATACTTTGCAACCATCACATAGTATTGTGCTATCATCCATCTTTGGATCTTTACAATCAAACCTGTTGAATGTTCGGTAGTCCTTCTGCATCCAGTCCCCAAACTCTACCCTCTTTCTATCTCCTGGTAACCTATGTTCTCACTTTTAACATCCAGAGTTTGCTCATTATAGTTAGTGAGACCATACAATATTTGCCCTTTTTTGTTTTTGGCTAACTTTGCCCAATGTAATGTCCTCATGTTTCATCCACGTTGTTACATGCTTCATGACTTTACTCTGTCTTACAGTTGTATAATATTCCATTGTATGCATATACCACAGTTTATCTACTAGTCTGTTGATAAGCACTTGGGATGTTTCCATCTCTTGGCAATTGTGAGTAATGCCACTATAAACATCAGTGTGCAAATGTCCATTCATCTCCCTGCTTTCAATTCCTCCAAGTATATATCTAGTAATGGGATTGCTGGATCCTATGGCAATTCTGTACTTAGCTTTCTGAGGAACTGCCAAACAGCCCTCCAGAATGGTTGTATCATTGTATATTCCCCCTAACAGTGAATGAGTGTACTACTTCTTCATATCCTCTCCAGCACTTTTAGTTTTCTGTTTTTTTGATAATGGCCATTCTAGTAGGTGTGAGATGATATCTCATTGTGGTTTAGATTTGCATTTCCCTAATCACTAGTGAAGTTGAGCATCTTGGCATTTGTTTTTGAGACATCTGTAGTTCCTCCTTGGAAAGGTGGATAGCCATGTGTTTTGCCCATTTTTAATTGGGCCATTTGTCTTTTTATTGTTGAGTTATAGGATTTCTTCACATATTCTGGATATTAAACCCTTATCTGATATGTGTCTTCCAAATATTGTCTCCTATTGTGTATGCTGCTTTTTTTTGTGTGTGTGTGCATGAGCAAGCACCAGGAATTGAACCCGGGTCTCTGGCATGGCAGGCAAGAACTCTGCCTGCTGAGCCACTGTGGCCCACCCTATAGGCTGCCTTTTTACTTTCCTGACAAAGTCTTTGATACAGAAAAATATTCAATTCTGAGGAGATAACCATTTATCTATTTCTTCTTTCATTACTTATGCTTTGGTTGTATGGTTTAGGAAACCACCTCCTATCACAAGATCCTTAAGATATTTCCTTACATTTTCTTCTAAATGTTTTATGTTCTTAGCTCTAATGTTTAGTTCTTTGATCCATTTTGAGTTAATTTTGGTATGAGGTGTGAGATAGGGATTCTCTTTCATTCTTTTGGATATGGATATCCAGTTCTCCAAGCACCATTTGTTAAAGAGGCTGCTCTGTTCCAGTTGAGTTGACTTGACTGCCTTAACATAGATTAATTGGCCATAGATGAGAAAGTTTATTTCTGAATACTCAGTTCCATTCCATTGGCCATTACATCTGTCTTTATGCCAGCACCATGTTGTTTTGACCACTATAGCTTTGTAGTATGCTTCAAAGTCAGGTAGTAAGAGACCTCACACTTCATTTTTCTTTCTCAAGATATTTTTAGCTCTTCAGGGTACCCTGCCCTGCCAAATAACTTTGATTATTGGTTTTTCTATTTCTACAAACTAAGTTGTAGGGATTTTAATTGGTATTTCATTGAATCTGTATGTCAATTTGGGTAGAATTTACATCTTAACTATATTTAGTTTTCCAATCCATGAACACTATGTTCTTCCATTTATAAAGATCTTTCTTGATTTCTTTTAGCAATTTTTGTTGTTTTCTGTGTATAGGCCTTTTACATCCTTGGTTAAATTTATTCCTAAAGATTTTATTCTTTTGGTGGCTATTGTAAATGGAAGTTTTTTCTTGACTTCTTCCTCAGATTGCTCATTGCTGGTGTATAGAGACACTACTGATTTTTGCATGTTGATCATGTATCCTGCCGCTCTGATGTACTCAATGTTAGCTCTAGTAGCTTTGCTTAGATTTTTCAGGATTTTCTCTATATAGGATCATGTCATCTGCAACCAATGAGAGTTTCACTTCTTCCTTTCTGATTTGGACTTCTATTTCTTTTTCTTGTCTAATTGCTCTGGCTAGAACTTCCAGCACAATGTTGAATAACAATGATGACATTGGGCATCTGTGTCTTGTTCCTGATCTTAGAGGGAAAGCTTTCAGTATTTCCCCATTGAGTATATTGTTAGCTGCGGGGTTTTCATATATTCCCTTTAACATGTTGAGGAAATTCCCTCTATCACTATCCTTTGAAGTTTTTATCATGAAAGGATGCTGAATGTTGCCAAATGCCTTTTCTGCATCAATTGAGATGATCATGTGGTTTTCTTTAATGTATTAATGTGGTTTATTATATTCATTGACTTTCTTGTGTTGAACCACACTTGCATACCTGGAATAAAACCTACTTGGTCATGGTATATAATTATTTTGGTGTGCTGCTGGATTCAATTTACAGGTATTTTTGTTGAAGATTTTTGCATCTATAATCACTAAAGAGAGTGGTCTGTAATTTTCTTTTCTTGTAGTATCTTCGTCTGGCCTTAGTATTAGGGTGATGTTGGCTTTATAGAATGAGTTAGGTAGCTTTCTCTCCTCTTCAATTTTTTTAAAGAGTTTGAGCAGAATTGGTACAAATTCTTTCTTGAATGCTTGGTAGAATTCACATGTGAAGCTGTTTGGTCCTAGAGTTTTCCTTTATGGGAATTTTTTTGAGGACTGGGTCAATCTCTTTATTTGTGATTGCTTTGTTTAGGTCTTCTATTTCTTCTCAAGTCAGTGCTGGTGTGTTGGTTGTTCATGCTTTTCTAGGAAGTTGTCCATTTCATCTAAGTTGTCTAGTTTGTTGGCATACAGTTGTTCATAGTATCCTCTCATTATCTCCTTTATTTCTGTAGGGTCAGGAGTTAAGCCCTCTGTTTTAGTTTGTAAAAGATGCTGGATGTAATATCCCAGAAATGGAATGGCTTTTAAAAAGGAGAATTTATTAAATTGCAAGCTTGCAGTTCTAAGGCCATGAAAATGTTCAAATTAAGGCAAGGCTATAGAAATGTCCAATCTAAGGCATCCAGGGAAAGATACCTTGGTTCAAAAAGGCCAATAATATTCAAGGTTTCTCTCTCAGCTGGAAAGGCACATGGCAACATCTGCTAGTTTTCTTTCTAGGCTTTTTCAACAGTTTCTCCGGAGATGTTTTCTTTATGCATCTCCAAAGGTATCTGGCTATGTGGGCTCTGATGGTTTTGAAGCTTTATTTATTTTTTTTTTCAAAAATGTTTTCCTCTTAAAGGGCTCCAGTAAGCAACCCTACCTTGAATGGATAGACACATATTTCCATGGAAACCATCTAATCAAAAGTTACCACCCACAATTTAGTGGGTCACATCTCCATGGAAACAATAAAAAAGATCCTACCCAGCAATACTGAATGCAGATTAAAGGGCATGGCTTTTCTGGGTACATAATAGCTTCAAAATGGCACACACACACCCTCTCATTTCTGATTTTATTTACTTGTATCCTCTCTCTCTCTCTCTTTTTTTTTTTTTTTTTGGTTGGACTAGCTAACAGTTCATTGATTTTCTCTATTGTTTTCATATCTCAATTTCATTTATTCCAGTTCTTATCTTTGTTATTACTTTCCTTCTGTTTGCTTCAGTGTTAGTTTCATGTTCTTTCTCTAGTTCCTCCAGGTGAGCAGTTAATTCCTTGATATAGTTCCCTCTCAGCACTGTCTTTGCTGCATCCCATAAGTTTTGATATGTTGTATTCTCGTTTTCATTTGTCTTGAGATATTTACTGCCTTCTCTTGTGATTTCTTCCTCAACTCACTGGTTGTTTAAGAGTGTGTTGTTTAACCTACATATATTTGTGAATTTTCAAGCCTCTGTCTGTTATTGATTTCCAATATCATTCCATTATGATCTGAGAAATTTTACTTAATATAAATTAAATCTTTTAAAATTTATTGAGGGCAGGCAGTGGGGGCTCAGCAGGTAGAGTTCTCAACCTGCTATGCTGGAGACCGGGGTTCAATTCCCTGTGACTGCCCATGCAGAGAATGATCCATGAGCACTTGAGAAAATATATGTCCTGCTGCTGTTGGGTGCAATGTTCTGAAAATATTTGTTAAGTCTAGTTCATTTATCATATTATTCAAAATCTCTGTTTCTTTATTGATCTTCTGTCTAGATGTTCTACCCATTAATGAGAGTGGTGTATTGAAGTCTCCAATTATTATTAAAGTATCTATTTCTCCCTTCAGTGTTGTCATTGTTTGCCTCATGTATTTGCATACAGGGAAGCTTGATAAGACTAAGTGCAGATCTCTCAGCAGAAACCATGGAGGTGAGAGGACAGTGGTATGATATATTTAAGATACTGAAAGAACAAGTTACCAATCAATAATTGGTAATTTTTAACTTGGTGTGTAAATATTTATGATGGTTATGTCTTCTTGATGTTTTGTCCCTTTTATTAATACATAGTATCTTTCTTTATTCTTTTGTTTTATACTGGAAGTCTAATTTGTCAGATATTAGTATAGCTATCCCTGTTCTTTTCTGGTTGTTGTTTGCATGAAATAAATTTTTTCTAGCCTTTTAGTCTCAACCTGTTTTTGTCCTTGGGTCTTAATTGAGTCTCTTGTAGATAGCATATAGATGGATCCTGTTTTGTTTTGTTTTGTTTTTTAATCCATTCTAGTAATCTTTGTCTTTTATGGGGGAATTTAATCCATTAATATTTATTGTTATTACTGGAAAGGCATACTTTCTTCAACCATTTTTTTTTCTTTTGGATTTATCTGTCATACCTTTTTTTCTCTCTCTTTTTACCCTATTACTTATCCTTACTGCAGATCTTCATTTCTATATTCTTCTCCAAGACTCTCTCTCATCTTTTTCTATCTGCCTGGAGCAGTCCCTTTAGTTTTTCACGTAGAGCTGATCTCCTATTCATAAATTCTCTCTGCACCTGTCTATCTGTAAATATTTTAAACTTCCTAATTTTAAAGGACAATTTTGCCAAATATAGAATTATTGATTGGTAATTTGTTCTTTCAGTATCTTGAATATATCATACCACTGCCCTCTCACCTCCATGGTTTCTGCTGAGAAAGCTTGATAAGACTAAGTGAAGTCTTATCAAGCTTCCCTGTATGCAATGGGTTGCTTTTCTCTTGCTGCTTTTAGAAATCTCTCTTTGTCCTTGACATTTTATAATCTGATTAGTAAGTGTCTTGGAGTAGTCTGTTTTGATCTATTCTGTTTGGGGTATACTATGCTTCTTGGACCTGTAATTTTATGTCGTTCATAAGAATTGAGAAATTTTGGGTGATTGTTTCTTCCATTACTCTTTCCCTCTCTTCTTATTCTGGGACACCCAGGTATTCATGGGCTTTATGTTGTCATTCAGTTCCCTGAGACCCTGCTCTAATTTTTCCACTCTTCTCCCTATCTGTTGTTTGTGTGTAGGATTTCAGATGTCCTGTCTTCTAGTTCACTAATCTTTTCTTCTGCCTCTTCAAATCTGTTGTTGTATGTCTCCATTGTGGTTTTTGTCTCTTCTATTGTGCCTTTCATTCCCATAAGTTTGGCCATTTGTATTTTCAAGCTTTCAAGTTTTTTAAGCTTTTCAAGTTCATCTCTCTCACTGGCCACCTATCAGAATGGCTCTGCCCTCCAGTCTCCCCCAAACCAGGCACCCACAGTGGCCTTCCTTGAGGATG
>PVIY010007320.1:0-82646 GCA_004026745.1 Myrmecophaga tridactyla | reverse complement strand
AGATAAAATTAGTATTTGGTGATCAGTGAAAGGGAGGGGTAAGGGGTATGGTATGTATGAGTTTTTTTCTGTTTTTATTTCTTTTTCTGAATTGATGCAAATGTTCTAAGAAATGATCATGAGGATGAATATACAACTATGTGATGAAAAATAAGAATGTTCATATTGTATGTTGATTGGTTTTATCAATAAAAATTTTAAAAAGCAAAAAAAATTATTATTAATATATTTAATTTAACCCAACATTTCCACAATATTGTCAGTCAACATGTAGTCAATATAAAAATTACTGGACATTTTACATTCTTTTTGCCATAATAAATCTTTGAAATCTGGTATGTATGCTACACTTACAGTATTCTCAGTTTGGAGTAGCCACATTCAAGAGTTCAACAGCACATGTGGCTACTGTATCAGACAGCACATTAGAGGCTCTTCTCTCAGATTCAGTTTGGTAAATGACTCTGAGTGGAATATCCAAGATCCTCCTCCTCAGAAAGCCTCCTCAGATCTCTTAGGCAAAGTTTAGGTCTCTCTCCTTGATTCAGTTTCACATTCTTTCTGCACAGGAGGGGAGAGCAGGAGAGAGAAGGAGGAAATCTCATTTTCCCTCCATATATTACTGAGAACACATGGCTGGTATTTTGTGTTTAATGGAGAAAGGACTGTAAATTTCATAAAAGACAGGGTTCAGAGGAGGGCCACACATTAAAATGGCTTCTATGAAGCCATTAAAAATTATGTCCCAGAACAAAGGTTTTGAGCTGTATTCCTAGAGTTCCCTTCCCAGGATTTGAGGGCAGGAAAATGGTGAGACCCTGACTTCCCTCTCCGGTGCAACCAAAGCAGGCTTGCTTTAATCTGATTTATATGCTAGTGTTCTTGGTAAAAAGTACATTTTAAAAAAAGTTTCCTGAAAAGCATATTTGAAAGTGAATTTTAGGAGCATAGTGGGAAGAATAGTGTGCATGGTGAGGCACAATCAAAAGGCTGAATTGGCCACCAGGCATTAGACTACATCCTGTTTTTGGGGCCCTGAAAATATTGGGCACACTGGCCCTGGCTCACCTTTCTTACATGGGAGAGCCTGATTCTTCCTCAAGGATCTTATGGTATGGTGGGAATTGGGACTGTTACAGATGAAACTACCAGAGAAGGAGGAAAGAGCCATGGGCTGGACTTCAGAAGTCCTAGATTCTAGTCTTAGCTCAGCCTAATAATCTGGTTAGACTTTTAGGCTAGGCCCTGCACTTCTCTGTGTCTCAGACTCCTTCACTAGAAAACAAGAGGTTGAACTAGATGATACCTTTTAGCTAGACCTTCTATGATACACTCTTCAGAATAATAATTAAGTAATCCAAGTTTATATGTATAGCGTGTTGCTCATAGTTCTTTAATACCATTTAGGTCATCTTGCTTTGTGCCCTAGTTAGTTGTATCTGTGCCTAATGTTTGTCTCTCCCACTGATGTAAGTCCCTTGAGGTTGTATCTGATTCATCCCTGTGTCCACCCACTGGGCCTGGTACAGGCAGGATTGGACACACACTTGCCTTCAGCATACATCTGTGGATTAAATTGCATTAATAAAGTACTAATATGTGTAGAGCCATCAGAGGCCAAGACCTTGGAGTCACTTTCGTGGTACAGATTTAAGAACTGCCAGTAAGGCCAGAGGAGAGAAAGACTGACAAAAGGTGAAGGCTGGGTTTGTCTCCAAAAGATTCCTACAGAAGGCTGAAGAGGATAAAAAGAGAGTTTAGTCCCTGTTTTGTTCTTCCTACTCTCTCACCAACTTTCCCTGAAAAGGTGGGTTCTTGGTAGGTGATGTACAGGTGTACTCACAAGAAAGCAAGAGTCAAGGACATCTTAGTGTGAACATTTAAAAGTCAGTCAATATACAAAAGCACTTGGTGGGGTAGAGTGGAGAGATCACAGGTTTTGGAGCCAGACACTCCAGAGTTCAAATCCTGGTTGCATCATGTGACCTTTCTCATTCATTCCTTCAATGCATATTTATTGAAAACCTTCTCTAGACCTGGCACAGTATTGCATGTCAGTGATGCAGTAGTGAAAAAATAGACAAGACTTTACCCTGATGGAATTAGCAAGTGACATAGACCTTAAACAGATAATCACACAAAAGTATAGGGGCTATAAGTGCATATAACAGAGCTAACTTCTCAGTCTCAGTTTCGTTTTAAAAGGGGTATGACAATACTACATGCTGTATACTACACTTTGTGGGGTTGTGGATTAAGTGAGATAATGCAAATTGCCAAGGGTACAACAAATAAACATTAATAAATTTTTCCACACCCCCATAATGTTCTCAGGTGTTTTCTCCTGGAATGAATCTTCTCTCTTTCTCAAGGTCAGAATGCTAAAGTCAACTCAGTTCCCATAAAACAGCAGGGTACAGACAGGGAAGGGGAAGAGAAGGGACCTGAACTGAATTCACCCATGCCCTGGCGACTTCCAAACAAGTCTTTCCAGCCTAGTCCTCCTCTGAGCTCCACCCTAAGGCCCATCAGCAGCCCACTGGGTCTTCTGCTCAGCCCCAGCTCCGGCCTCTTTGTGCTCACCTTAAATCTGTTCTCAGTCTTCTTGGGGTTCCCCCTGATTCATTGGTCTTCTTAACCTGCCTGAGGAGTTAAAACATCATCTCCCCTTCTTTGCTTCCCTTCATAGCTACCCCCAGAGACAAGCCCAGCATCCCATTTCATGGATTTTGTTTGTTTGGGCAGGCACTGGGAATGGAACCCAGGTCTCTGGCATGGCAGGCAAGAACCCTGCCTGCTGAGCCACCATGGTTCACCCCATTTCATGGGTTTTAACAGTCAAGTCGGAAAGAACCAACAGGGGAAGTGGTAAATTTCTACAGCTGTGTCCTCTGACCCATGGTTCTTAACTCCCTCTGAGGGACTAATTGGCTGGTGAGAGGAGGGACAAAAGCCATGCTCCATGTTGTAGGAGGGTCCTTTCTCCCAGACAGGCAGAACGATAGTTGTCCTAATTGCATCCAGGTCGTCTTTACAACTTTGAGGTTCTTCAAGCTGTGTGATAATCAGATGACCTGCAGTAATCTCCTTGGTGCAATTTCTCCATTCTTCCTCAGTTCTGGTATTCCAAAAACATCTCAACTCTATAGACATCTAAGTAATTCAGTATTCTCTGCCCCCTCCCTTCTTTCTCTTCTAATTCTCATCTTTGCTACTTCCTTGCTAAATAAATTAGTGTGCAAGCAATTTGCTGGAAAAGTTACTGAATAATGATTTAAAAAATAACTTAGATATATTTTACCGTATACTTTACACTTATTAATTCCATTCATGTAACAACCCTATGAGGCAGTATAGTGGGTTGAATAGTGTCCCACAAAAATCCATGTGCACCTGGAAGCTCAGAATGTTACCTTAGTTTGGAAATAGGGTCTTTGCAGATGTAGTTAATTAAGGATCTTGAGATGAAATTATCCTAGATATAAGGTAGCCCTAAATCTAATGACTGACTGATGTCCTTATAAGAAGAGGAAAGGACACAGAGACATAGAGAAGAAGGCCATGTGAAATAGAGGCAGAGAGTGGTATTATGGTGTCACATGCCAGGAACACCTGAGGTCACCAGAAGCTGAAAGGGCAAGGGATGATTCTTCCCTACAGGAGCATGGTCCTGCTGATACCTTAATCTGGAATTCTATGTGAAAAGTCCAATATGAAAGAATAAATCTCTGTTGTTTTAAGCCACTCAGTCTGTAGTACAGTAGCCCCAGGATATTAATACAAGCAGGTAATATTATCTCCAGATAAAACTGAACACCCTAAAATTTTAATTTCATTTGTAAAATGGATGTAAATTATGTGACATCATAAAGTTGCTGTGGATATTAATTATCTTGATAACATGTAATTTTCATGAGGGCAAGAAATTTTGCTTGTTTTATCCAGTGCTATATTCCAGTGCCCAAAACAATGCCTGATATATAGTAGTTGCTCAGTAAATATTTGTTGAATGTAGCATGCTTAGTATAATACCTGGCACCCAACAGAACCTCTCCATTGTACTGCTATTAAAATTAACCTTGATTTGTCTATTTCTCTGTCATCTAGATAATCACCAAATATTTTTCAACTCTTAGACCCTTCTCTGGTCCCACTGCTCGTGCCAAAATCAGGCTTCAGGTCCTTGCTGAAGGTCACACAGCAAATAACAGGTGAGCACAGCTTCTAGTCCAGGTTTGTCTGATCACCTCACTTGTCTCTTAGCTTCTAATTCCAACTTTCTCCAATCCATTCGCAATGCTATCACCACAATGTACTCTGCAATTTACAGATATTGGATTTGGTGTGATCCTTGAAAGGCTCTGAAATTGCTTGCTGAATAATTAAGAGCCAGCATTTATGGAGTGCTTTACTATATGCCAGGCACCCTTCTAATTGCTTTATAAGTATTAACTCAAATAAGCTTTACAGAGTCCTCCTATTTTTCGGATGGGGAAACTAAGGTCAGAGAGGTTGATTAACTTACCAGGTTCACACAGCTGAGCTAGGTAGTCTGATTTCAGAACCAACCCCCTCCCATTTATGCACCTCTGCACAGTCCCCAACTGCTTTAGGTAGTTACTTGCCCCTCCTCTGTGTTTCCTCAACTGCTCCTTTACCAATCCCTCTCAAAACACTATCAAGTACTAAGTATCTCTTCATGAGCTCTTTGAGAATAGGAACTGGGTTGTTACACACAGATGCTCAGTAGATGTTAAATGAGTAAACACTGACAGTAACATTCTTAAGCTGATTCTGGAAGGGAAGATAATCATCTCTGTTCTCAATCGGTACCCGGACAGTCCCCAGTAGCTTCGCAGTAATAGCTGTATTTGCCATTTTTGGACACCAGAGAGCGCCTCTGGTAATACAGCTCAAACTCAGGATTTCCTGAACTTTTCTGAGTAGGATACTCAGGACTCTTTTGATTACACTTCTGCTAAAGAATCTCTCACTTTCCAGATGAAAGCTATTGGTTACCAGAAGCGCCTTGTAGAGGAAGGTCAGCTAAGCTGCTGGACAGATCATACATCATTCATTCGTTTGCTTAGCAAAACATTCACAAGCTATGTTCTGGGCAAAGTCCACCACCTGTGAAAATATAAAGATGAATGAAATTCAGTCCTTGATGAGCTCCGAAGCTTATGAGGAAGATAGATACTTATTAGACAATCATAATCTAGTTATATAAGTACTGTAAGATAAAGGAAGAGCCTGGAGAAACTAGACAAGTCAGGGAAGGCTCCAAAGTGTGACTTTTGAGCGGGTTTTTTTTTTACTTTTGTTTTTTATTAATATTAACCCTTGGTTCATGATATGCTGTCATCGTTGGTCAAGGCATGGGCACCTTTATTTACATGAGCTGGGACTTGAAGAATGGGGAGGGAATCCCAGAGAAGAAAGAGAGCTTGGGTCTCACCCTGACACATGACCTCCTGAGCCTTAGTTTCCTCATCTGTAAAATGAGTATAACCTGTGTCCTAAAGTAAGGAATAGATGAAATAACATATGTGAATGCTCTTGTAAACTGTGAAATAGAGGCATAAAAATTAGTTAATTCAATTTGATTTAATCAACATTTGCAGAATATATATTAAGAGCAAATCCCTGAGACTGACGATAGGGAGATGCACCTGGCACATAGAAAAGGTTTGCTGTATAGGGTTTAAAAAAGACAAAGATGAAAAAGTGTGCTTTCTCCTGAGGCTCATAATGTGGTGAAGGAATCATAAAGGGGCCACAGTCACATGAGGATCCACCATAGAGGCTACTGTGGTGAGAGTAACAACTTCTGATCTAGGAGGGCTCAGGATTTTCCTAATTTAAAAATAGTGGAGTTGAATTGAATCAAGAATGTAATTATTGATTCTGCCCATCTTATAGTTGGGGAAACTGCGATCCAGAGAGGAATTGGCTTTTCTGATATTACATCATGATCTTAGAAGCACAAAGGAGACTAGATTTCTTCTCTTAATACCTGGATCATGGCTTTGGCTTCTAGACGACATTTTAGTAGTCACAAAGGAAAGGCAACAGGCTCTGAGAAGATAAAAGATTGTTTAAGGTCTTGGCGTGAATTGGTAACAGATCCAGGCTCTTTCTATCAAAAGGGCTATGCACCTATACCCCTAAAGAAATCATGTGGTGGCTAAGAGAAACAATGTAGTTGAGTTTAAAGGAAGTTGTGTTAGATATGTTTTACTTTTCTCTTTTTTTGGTGTGTTTTCTTGGCCAAATGAGTGCATAGGCAGGTGGGCTGGTATGCCGGTTTTAAATTGTTGTGTACCCCAGAAAAACAACGTTCTTTAATCCTGATTCAATATTGTTCAGTGGAATTTTTTTATTAAGTTGTTTCCATGGAGTTGTGACCCACCCAATTTAGGTGAAACCTTTTGATTAGGTGGTTTCCATGGAGATGCGTTTGTACCCGTTCAAGGTGGGTCACTTACTAGAGTCCTTTAAGAGGGAACCATTTTGGAAAAATTTTCAAAACTGACACAGATATTACTTATCTTTCAAGTCCATACTGATGCTACTTCAGGTTCTCCAAATCCAGTTTCTAAAGAAGAGCTTATTGAAATGGTTAAGTGCTTGACCTTTAGAGCTGAGCAGACTGGATATGAATCCAAGCTTTAAAACTTAACAATTAGAGTGACTTCTTTTTGAAGTCATCACTATAAAATGAAGGGAATAATCTCTATCTCATAAAACTGTTATGAGGATAAATGGGATAATATATATAAAGCACATAGTGCCTGGCACACACTAAGCACTCAATGAAAAATACTAGTTTTAATAAGCACTGAATGAAAAATATTAGTTTTAATAAAAATAAAGAATAAACTATGTTCACCTAAATATAGTACATCAAGATGAATGTGAGATGATATGGAAGATGCATATTGTAATTCTCAGTGAAAATAGCAATATCAAATCTGTATATGCCTCTATGATGTCTTGTTTAATATAGAAAAAGTAAATGTGGCAAAATGTTAACATATGCTGGGTGAAGGATATATGGGAGTTTTCTGCCTATTCTTATAAAATAATTCAAAAGAAAAAAAAAAAACTGACACAGATAGAGCTCTTTGGAGATGCAGAAAGAAAAAGTCTTCAGGGAAGCCGTTTGAAAGGAGAAGCCAGAAGAGAAAGCTAGCAGACAGCTGACAGAGAAACCCTGAACGTCACAGACACTTTCTTGATTCAAGGTATCTTTTTATGGATGCCTTATTTCAGACATTTTTATGGCCTTAAAACTGTAAACTTGTAATTTAATAAATTCCCTTTATAAAAGCCAACCCATTTCTGGCATACTTCATTTCCGGCAGCACTAAGAAATTAAAACAGTTGGCTTAGGCAGAAACCACAAACTGGCAGTCTGAGTGATTAATCTGGGTTGCAGGTTTTTTTGTTTTTGTTTTTGTTTTAAAATAGATATAGCCTATACGGGATTTTATGTTTTTCAAAATTAATTGCTAATATTCAAAAGTAGGGAGATGTTACATATAAGTCCAGATTTCTATCTTCTCTTAAGAAGATCTGGCAAATCTGGGCTTAGATTCCTGCCTGCTCTCTAGTGTTCCACAGTCCCCACCACTCTCTAATATACCCCATACAATTCCGTTACATATGCTAATTACTTTCCTCCTTTGCTACCTGAGTTTAAAACTCCTGGCTCACAGCATAGGTCTCTTAGAGCCTAGGTCAGGGGCTCAACTTCTGATCTGGCCAACTTCCCAGCACATACTTGTTAATAAATGTTTGAATAAATATTTGAGTGATCAAATGAATTAACTCACGTTAACTACCTTTTACCTAACACCAACTATGTAAAGGGTCTTTGGGTACTGGTGTTACAGAGACAAATAAGGCACAATCCCTGGTCTCTGAAAACCATTAATCCTATGAGGGGGTAGGAGGAGGCAGACATGTGCATGGCTCACAGTAATACAAATTAGTCAATTCTCTGCTATGAGAGTCCAGAGGAGGGAAAGAGCCACGGACTGTGCCTGAGGCAGCAGGAAGTGTCCTAGTTAAGTGTACACTGGAAATGGGCTGGTTATGTCACTTAAAGATGTTTCATTTCCAAACTACAACTCACTACTAGCCCAAATACCTGTGCAATTCTGGCTACAGACTGACCTTGATCCAGCTAGAATAGGAGTCTCGGAGGCGGAGACATCAAACTGTATCCTGAAGAATGAGAAACCAGGTATATGCAGAGCTCTGGAAAGAATCTTTCAGACAGGCCAGTGCAAATACAAAGGTCATGAAGTGGCAAAGAGTTCTATGTGTTTGAGGAACTTAGAGAAGTCTGATGTGACTGAAGCTTAATAAGAAGAGGGTGGGGATAGTGGTGGTAGATGACGTTAGATGTGTATTTTTATATCAACAGCCTAACCCTTAAGCCAGGCAGCTGTTGGGCAAATCCTTGTTCCCAGTCTTCAAAGAGTTTATTCAGAACAGGTAGCTGGCTTAGCGCAGTCAGTTAGAGGAGGGACAGGGTCTAATCTCTTCCTCTGTCTCTGGTGCCAAGGACAGTCTAGGGCACAGGGCATGGTTCCCTAAAGATTTGCTGACAGCAGGCTTGAAAAGCGAACAGGAAGTGTAGGACCTGCAGGAGGCCAGGAGTGGCCCTCTCTTCTTTGGGGCACTCATTCTCAAGTCGCTAACACCTCCTCCAAGACCTGGGAGAGTGAGATGCAGGGAGGAGCGTGCCACAAGCCCTAACCGCAAGATCAAGGGGGAGGGGGTTTGAGAAGCAGGTAGGAAAATGGGCTGTGAGAGCTGAGGGGAGGGCATCGATTTATCTTGGGAGGTGGCCAGGGCAGGTAGGTGGGGCCCTGTAGTTTAGACTCAAGGTATGTGTAAGATAATTTTACCTGGAGTGGTCTGGACCTTTCATTTTGCTTTCTGGCAGCATTTCCTCTGAAAACATTGGCAGGCCCCCGTGGGGCCTCCCTCGGGGCGGTCCTCACTTCACTCCCCAACCCTCCGCAAAGGGGCAGGGCCTCCTAGGAGCTCGAGTCCTGCTTGCAACACCCGGATTTGCCCGCCAGGGGCTGGGGCGCACGGGCGACGAAGCGCGCGAGTTCCTAAGCTGCAGAGAGGCGGAAGCCGATTGGCTGCAAGGCGCGGCAGGAGGGGGGGACTGGGAGCGTGAAAAGATGAACAGAGGTGGGGGGCTGGGAGCACGCCCCGGGCCGAATCGAACCGGGCTGTTGTCGCTTCAGGCAGTTCCGGGGCGGCCATTGTGGTGCTGGGGGCCTCAGTCCAGCCTGGTTTTAGAGCTGAGTCGAGCGGACACGCACTGCAGGCCGGAGAGCGGGGCCGGGTAGTTGGCGTTGTTGCCGCCACCGCAGGCCTGTATTACCAGAACAAGTGCGTGGCAGGAACCCCCCCCCGCCCCCGCCGACCCGCGTGAACGCGGGACAGACACTCGTGGGGGAAGGGGAGGCCGGGACCCGACCCTTGGCTCAGGAGAGGGGTCCTAGCGAAGACGAGCGCGGGCCGGGAACTCGGGAGAGCCCCTGCGAGCGGGGTGCGCTGCGCGGACGCCTCCAACAGGTTATTCCGGGATAAGCCAGGGCTCTGGGGCGGGCCCCGGCTTCGCTGGGGGCCGGGCAGCGCGGGGCGGGCCGGCGGGAGAGCACGCCCCTGCCCGCCCCTGCGCACCCCGCGCGGCTTGCTCGCCTGCCAGCCCGCCGGGGAGCCCCTGTGGCCCGTTCGCGTCCGCTTGCTGGACCTGGGCACCGCTGGCCTCCCGGGACCGGACAGGGCGGGGGCGTTGACCTCGGCCTAGAAGGCCTGCGAGTTGTATCCCCTCCCTGAGCCTGTGCTGCTCGCCGCTCCTCGGCGGGGCGAGGCCAGGTGCCACCCTCCCCTCCCCTCCGCTCCCTCCCCTTCCTCCCGCAACCCAGTGCCGGCGGGAGAGCCCGTCCGCCCACCCCCTCCTGCCGGGGTGTAGCAGGTTGCTGAGCTGACAGCAGCCCCGCAGCCATCCTGCTCAAACTCTCCGGAAGCGACCCAAGCAGACAGGGCTCTCAGGCCGTCGCAGTCCCCGGCGCACCCACTGTTGGACCAGAGGCGTCGGCCCTCCTCCCGCGCCCAAACTTGGAGCGTTTGACCTTTGGCTGTCGGAGGAGACAGGCCTTCGGGTGGCTGGACAGCTGCGCCGCGGCGAAGGCATCTTGCCTGGGGTTCCGGGATCCGGCCGCACTCCTAGGCTCCAGACTTTGCCTCTGGGATCCCGAGGTGTCCGCATCAGGCGCATGTTGACCGAGACCCGGAGTCATGGCTGGGTGCGTCCGTCTTTGCCTTTGGTTCCTCTGGGGGCTCCTCCTGCATCAGGCCCAGGGCCTCAGCCATAGCCACAGCGAGAAGGCGACAGGACCCGGCTCTGGGGCCAGTACTGAGGAGTCCACCGCAGCAGGTAAGGCCTTGCCATAGGCTGGACTGCAGTTGGGACTTTGACTTAGAACTGAAGGGTTCAGGGTGAGCAGTTTAAACCCTAGGTTTGTACCTGTGCGATTGGTGGAGGATCCACGCTTGGGCACTACCTGTTCCCAGTAGCTCAAGGGAGTTCTTTCTGTTCAAGAACCATGCATAATGTTTAGGTCTCCTCTGAGCAACTCTCCTTGTCCTTTCCCAGGATGTCTTTTGTTGGCAGTGAGAAGAGATCTGCTTTTGGGGCATCTTGGCCTTTCAGACCAGCAAGCCACAGTTCTTTCTCAGGACTACTTGTCTGGAAGAATGGCCTGGTGGAACGATAAGTCCACTGTCTTGGTCAGTTTCAGCACTTGGCAGCATAGGGGAGGTTGAGGCTCCTTGGGTTAGACAGGAAAAGTCAGGGCTGGGCCACTTTATTGCTGGATAACCTGGTGTTCAGGTCTGCCTTTCTATGCCAACAAAGTTGGGAACCCTAGTCCCTCCCTTCCCTTAGGTAATCTGCTGTCTCTTGGCTGTGCCCATTATTTCAAGGCAGTTTCTGTTTACCACCAGGGAGTTAAGTGGCCTTTTCTTGACGTGTACATGATAAAATTCCTGGGACCACTTGTTGACTTACTCTATTTCTTCAGAGTGATGAGGATAGGAATTCCATTTTATTTTTCATCTGTCCTGGTTTTTCCATACCCTCATGTTCTGGTGTTGTGGTGTCTGGTGTTCTGTTTCAGTAGAAGAGAGTATTTTTAAAATTCATTTGTTTTATGCAAGGCTTAGAAGGATATTAGTTCTCCTTCCCCACTTCTCTCACACTGTCACTGTGACCTACACATAGCTGTGGGGCTTTAGAGTGGGAAGAGTTTATAGTTCAAGTGACAGGGACAGTTCAGCAGATACCCACTAATACAAGTAAGCATAGAAAGTATAGATCATGGTGGATGGGAAGTTTCATGGATGGATTCAGAGGCTGGCTTTGGTGGTAGCTTTTAGCTTCCTTCGCTGGAGTGGGTGTGATTCAAGATACCCCAGGGTAGTTTCCAAGTGGGGCCAGGATTACCCTGACATACAAACGTGACATAGGCTCAGTTGCTTTGCAGATAGCTACTTCCTGTATGTTAATCCTGTCTCTCCATAGGGAGTCTCCTCTTGGCCCCTGGAACCTAGCGCCAAGCTTGGTTCTCACTGGGCTTTGAAGAAGACTAGTGGGCAAATGTAAATTGAACTGTGAATTTTGCTAAGGAGCATCTCTGCTATTGTAGTGACATTCCTCTTTATAACACTAATATATCATTTTATAATCCCAAACTATGAGTACCTAACATAAAATGAATATTTTTGGAGGATCTGCTGTAGGAAAGTGGGTGTTCTGTACTTTAGACACGAACTAAAGGGATGAGGTTTGAGTTTTAGGCATTTGTAGCTATCAGGATGATTTTTTTTTTCTTTTCTTAAAGTAAGAGGCACCCTAGTGCCCCTCAGAATCACTCCACACATGTCAGGGGTCTGGCTGTGCTGATTACACCATTTAGATCTCTCTCTTGGTCTTGTCTTCCTCTCAGTTCAGAAATCGATTTCTGTTGTCACAGTAATGGTGAACCCCAGGGAGGGGAGTCTCAGAAAGAGATTCTTGGTGCTGGAAATGGCTGTGGTTTGTGGGAACCTGGGGGAGTCCAGTATTATTCTGGTAGGTTGCCTCCTTTGGGCCTGCTGGGGCCTTGTCTTTGACTGAGAAAGGACCTCATTTTTATAAAGAGGTAGCTCATGAACTGGGCTCTGCAGTGGGGTTTGGGGAGAAACTTTCTATGGAATCAGAACTTTTGTGGTCTTTCCAGCTCCTCTGTATTGCTAGAGCACAGGAGTTTTGGTTGTGCCTGTTTTCTAAATAAGATGCAACACACCTAGTCAATTTGTATATTCTCTACAGTTTATATTCTGCAATCATGCAGCCATTTTTCCTACAAAGTTTCAAAATAGTCCTATTAGGAGGGTGGGGCAGGTGTTATTATCCACATTTTTATGGATGAAGAAAGAAACTGGGTCCTGTGCTCCATCTTGTAGCAGGTCTTCTGATGCTTAAGTCCTGGACTTCTTCCATCTTCTCAGGCCCTGCCCTGTTAAAGAAGTGCTAGGCAGGGCTAGGAGATGTTGCCTTTCTCTTGGTGAGTTAGGCAACTTCTGATGACTATGTACCTGAAATCTAAAAAGAGGACTGCCTTTGTCTTTTCCAGAGAGTCTTTTTTTTTTCTTGATATGTATTATGTATTCATTACCATGTAATCATCCAAAGTATACAATCAGTGGTTCACAATATCATCATATAGCTGTTCATTTATCATCACTGTCAACTTTTTTTGTGTGTGAAAAGTAACATGTATTCAAAAAAAGCAATAAATTTCAAAGTACACCAGAACAATTGATTGTAGAACAGATTACAGAGTCTGGTATGTGTTATAATTCGGCAGTTTTAAAAAGGTTTTTACTCCTAGTTGCTCAAGATAGTGGAGACTGAAAGAAATATTAATATAATGATTCAGCAATCATACTCCTTTGTTAAACCCTACCTTCTCTGTATAACTCCACCATCACCTTTGATCTTTCTCCCACTCTTTGGGGGTATATGGGCTATGCCCATTCTAACTTTTTCACATTGGAAGGGGACAGGAAGATAAACTAGTTGATGTTCTGGAGAGGCTGGCCCCTCTGCATTTCAGGATTTATCTGGCTTAGGAACCCATCTGGAGGTTGGGTTTTGGAAAGTAATCCTAGTGCATGGAACCTTTGTTGAATCTCATATATGCCTTAGGTATTCTTTAAAGTTGTTAGTAAAGTTTTGGTTGGGGTCTGGCAAACTGTAATAGGTAGCAGTGTCTAACTAAGCTTGAGTAAGAGAAGATTTGAGTAGCCTGTTGACTCTATCTGAACTCTCTCAGCCACTGATATCTTATTTGTTACACTTCTTTTACCCTTTTGTTCAGGATGGCATTGTCAATCCCATGGTGCCAGGGCCAGGCTCGTCTGTGGGAGTCATCTCCCATGTTGTCAGGGAGACTTTCACTCCTGAATGTTCGAGAGAGTCTTTTTTTTGGGGCATGGGCAGGCTCTGGGAATCGACCCGGGTCTCCGGCATGTCAGGCAAGAACTCTGCCACTGAGCCACTGTTGGTCCGCTCTCCGGAGAGTCTTTTGCCGGGGCCGAGAGAATCAGATTCTTTCTCTTGTTGGATGTATATGTCCATCTGTCTCTTTTTAGTCAGAAGATTTGATTTGAAGGATTAGTTACAGTGTTTTTGGCTTTATTATGCATACACTAAACACTGAAAAGCCTCACCCTGCAGTGAAGACAGGCTCTCTCACTGCACAGTAGAGAGACCACTTCTGTCCCTGCCTGGCTCTTTGATGCTACTTTCCCTGTAAGGACTGTGTCTGGTTGTGCTAGTGTGGTCTGCGTTTCTGAAGCTGGCCTGAAACCATGCTTGAAGCCCTCTCTAGACTCTGGGCTTACTGCTTCCAAAAGTCCAAAATGTTTTGTGTAGAGTTTGTGTGAGGGGCCCCAGGTAGAGTCTGAAGTTGTAGCTACCAGTGTTGGAAATATTGAGGCCCTCTAATTAGGAACCACGGTTTGGCTCAGTATAGCTGGAATAGTGGGTTAGGCATGGGTAGAGTGTGGAGTGCAGGCAGCATTCTCAGTCAACCCCAATGGAGGGGGAGGCCTGGACCTGCCTGCCCACCCATCTAGTTGCTGCTGTCTCGGCAGCTATAAATGACCTGGCCATCTTGGTCGCTGTGCTAATTTTAGCTGAGGGTGGCTCCTGGAACTGGGCTGGGGCCAAGAGTAGGTGGGTGGAGTTTGGCTGAGGCTAATACTGGGGGCTGGAAAGATGGTCCCATTAATCCTGGGACAGCCAGTATATCATCTGCCCCTAGGTCTTAGCTTTGACAATCACCCTTAGCTAGGATAGTTGAATCAGCAAACATCAAACAGTGCCAACCTGCATGCTATTTATTCAACAAATATTTGAGTGCCTGCTCTAAACCAGGAACTACGTTTGGTGTTGAGGCTCCAAGGGTGAACAAAACAGATGAATTCCCTCCCCTCACGGAGTTTACAGTCTAGCAGGGGAGATAGAAAATAAACACATATATAATTATATTATCTTATGGTAGCTGTTATGAAGAAAACATAAACAGGGTGCTGTGATGGAGAATGGGAAGGGAGTAGAGATCTAGCTAAAGTAGGAAGCCAGAGATTAGTAACAGATTAATACAGTAATATGAACAATCATAATAGCAAGAAAAATTTTTTGGTGCTTACTGTATGTCAGGCACTATTAAAAACATTTTATTTAATTTAACTCTTAGAATCATCCTTTGTGATAGGTATTATTTTCGCATTTTATAGATGAGAAAATTGAATCAGAAAGGTAAAGTAACTTTCCCGAGATTATACAAAATAGTAAGAAATAGAACCCAGGCTGTTTGACTCTTCTCCCTGCCTGCATCTCAGTCATTAGGGTAGTACACTTTCTCAAAACTTTGTGATAAATGTTGTAATAAGAGTATTCTATATACATACAAAAGGCTATGGAAAGCCCAGGGGAGGAAGTGACTAAGCCTGTCTGGGAGAGCTGGGGGAGGCTTTACTGTTTCCTCCATAATTTTTCTCAGATCTTAAGGAGTTAAAAAGAGACTACATAATTCCAAAGGTAAGAGGTGCAAACATCAGTTCAATCTACTTTTTTTTTTTTCCCTTTTTCTTTCTGCATGGACAGGCACCAGGAATCGAACCTGGGTCTCCAGCATGGCAGGTGAGAATTCTGCCACTGAGCCACTATTGCACCGCCCTCCACTTATTTTTATACATGAGGAAACTGATGCCCAGAGAGGCCTTAAATAGGGATTCCAAAGTGGGTTATTAGTAGAACATAGACTAACTTATTTAATGAGTTATTTAGTCCACAAGTCTGGACAGAATGTCTACTGCTCGCTTTGTACCGTGGAAGGAACTTACCGAAGAAGTCTAATTTTGATAGGCCCTTATATAATTAGAGAATATTGAGTACAGCATAATACATGAGCCTGATGAAGCAACTAAAGCAGGCAATATAGACCTTGTAGGCTAACAGCAAGAGAGGTCTGTGTGGGCAGGACAGGGCTTCCTGGAAGAAGGGTCTTGGGGGAGGCAGAAAAGAACCAGCAGAGAATGGTTTGACCTGGGGAAGGTGGGAGTTAAGGGGGCGTTGTAGGTGTGTGGGCCACCATTACAAGCACGTGGAATCTCACTGTTTGGCGGTTGAATGATAAACTAAGTGGAGTTGCTTCATAGTTGGCCAGTTACCGCGCATGAGTGCCTGTAGACAGGAAGGTTGTAGTCACATGTGTTCTGGTGGTGATCTAAATAACTACCCTAATTTTGAAGTAATGATGAGTGTAAAATATTTCAAGATATCTGTAACAGTGTAATGTGATATGAAACTATCTGTGATTTTTATTGGTGATGAAATCATAGGTACTGCTAATAATGTGCTTGGTTGCCTGTGTATATAGTTGAAGGAAATGCTAACTTACTGTAAGAGACTATTAAAAATAAAGATACAGTTTCTTCCCCATCCAAATTCATAGACTCACTGAATTCTGTCCATGGGTCACTTGGGGGTCTGGGGTCTTCATGTTAAAAACTCTTGTTCTCTGGCAAGGAAGGGATGAGGGCTTGCTGAGGATAGTGTTTTCCTGTGTCTCCACAGGACTTGGGTTTGCTCCCCAAAGGGCCCCTCTGGTTTCCTGCTAGGTGGCCTTCGAGATACACTGCTGAGTGGCTTTACCATCGGGCATGCTGTGGTACTGCGCTTTGCCTTTGCTTCCTGTGGGAAATGAGTCTCCAGGAAACTCAGCAGCTTTGTCCGTTAGACTTTGAGGGAAAGTGAAAGATACCAAACTGGCCCTCTGACAGAGCTTTCTTTTTTTGTTGTTGCTGATTAAAAAAATATTATGAAATATTTTTAAGATGTACAACAAAGTATAAAGTATAATACATTGAATACCCATGTACCCACACACAGCTGAAGAAATAAAATAATAACAATACAAGGCTTTCTTTTTTGTCCCCAGGACACTTTGTATAACTTTCTAATGTAACATAGCACACCGTATATAGATGCTTACTCCCTCACATGTGTAAATTCTTTGTGGGGGGAAGGGAGGAGGGGTTATACTTTATCTCTCTCTGATTTTATTGAGGCCAGCATAAAATCTCTGTTAAAGTTTGTTGGAAAAGCTGAAATTAGGGCCTATTTGAATGGATTCTTTTCTTTTCCTTTCAAACCATCTCATAGGTCTTGGTACACATTCTGGGTCTTTCCTTTGCCCTTGGAAGTGCTGCTTACCCAGGGCATTTTGTATTAAGTTTCATTCATGTTCAGATCTTTTCACCCATTTTCAACCTATTCTTTTTTTTATCCTCAAATTTGGAAATATATAGGGTTGTTATTATTATCACCTCCCCCCTCTTAAATTAATTTTATTTAAAAATTTACAAAATTTCCAAAAACTCGATAGCCACTAAGCAACAATCCCTTTCCCCTCCCACCGCCAGTCTCCTGGTAACCTCTAATCTACTTTATGTCCCTATGAATTTGTTGTTTGTAGCTGTTTCATATAAGTGAAATTATGCAGTATTTATCCTTATGAGCCATGCTTATTTCTCTCAGCACACTGTCTTCAAGGTTCATACATTTTGCACAATGTCTTAGAACTTCATCCTTCTTATGACTGGATAAAATTCCTTTGTGTTTGTTTACCACATTTTGTTTATCCATTCTCCTGCTGATTGACACTTTATTTCCATTATTATCCCTTTTTAAAGATGAAGAATTTGTAGCTGAGAAATTTATGTTCTAGGTCACCCAGCTAAAGAGTGGCAGGATCAGAACCATATTTATGGGGATCTATACACCAAGCCTTTGCTGCTTTTGTTAGAAAGAATTACCTTTCGGTGTATCACGAAGTGGGGAACTCGTCACTGATTTGGAACTCAGAGCGTATAGCCTCAGTGGTCTCATAGCTGTGGAACTGAGGGCAGTAACAAAGGTGTTTGGGTAGTCTCGTCACCCATCACAAAGCTGTGTTGCCTTGGTGGACAGGAAGTCTGCAGTTTTAAGAACAGTGCTATGCTGTTGGAGTTATCTGCTTATGTGCCTTCCTTCATATGCCGGAAGCTCCTCAAGGGTTAGGACAGCAGTTCCTCAGCTCTGAACTCCCAGACCCTAGCACAAGGTTTGGCATGTGGTAGATCCTTTATGAAATTTGTAGAACTGAATTGAAGGGAATTGAGTGTCTGGTTCTGACTCAACTGTAGTTTACTGTGTACCTGATTAGAAGTTGAAAAGGTTTTCCTTGGAAAGGATTAGGTAAAGGTAAATAAATAAGCTTCACTTATTGGGGAAGTTCATTCTTTTAGAGTTTCTCTTTCCCTGCTGATGCCGGATAAAGGATGTTTTATTTTCTTTGTTTAAAAAAACAAATCATCCTGATCAGTTTAGGTCTACTGGCCTCACTTCATTTGGAGGAGGTTTGTTTAGGATTTTAGAGAGGCCAGACTCTTACCATTGCAGTTCTTACTAGGAGAAAGCATTTAAGAAGAGCTGGGAAGCTGTGATTCTATACAGGATCTATACCAAACATGTATGGACTCTGGGTATGGCTACACCAGGCTTTTATTCAAGGCTTACTCGAGGCAACT
This sequence comes from Myrmecophaga tridactyla, assembly GCA_004026745.1. Lineage (NCBI taxonomy): Eukaryota > Metazoa > Chordata > Mammalia > Pilosa > Myrmecophagidae > Myrmecophaga > Myrmecophaga tridactyla. The sequence continues at coordinate 64,430 of PVIY010007320.1, read as the reverse complement.
GGAATATCTGCCAGTAATGCTAGGTTCTAGTATCTGACCATATTTCCAGCCCATATCCCCATCCTATTATTGGGTATAAGTACTTCTCTAGCCCCATCTGCAGGCCTGAAATGACTGAGCAGATGGGCCTGGTCCCCACCTATGTTGGTTATCTACAACTTAGTAACAAATTATTCCAAAATTTAGCAGCTTAAAACAATGACGTTTTATTTTTTCACAATTTCTATGGGTCAGGAATCTGTGTGAGGGTGTGAGGTAATGCTGTGTGCCTCAGGCTCAGGGTCTTTCATGAAGTTGTAGTCAAGCTGTTCGCTGGGGCTGCAGTCTCATCTGAAGGCTGGGGGAGAGGATTTGCTTTCAAACAAGTTTATGTGGTTGTTGGCAGGCCTAGTTCGCTTGCTGTGAGGGCCTCCCACAGGGCTGCCTTATGACATAACAAATGGCCTTCCCCAGGGCAAATGATCCAGTAGAGCGAGAGCGAGAGAGCGAGAGCGAGAGCGAGAGCTAGAGAGAGAGAGAGAGAGAGAGAGAGAGAGAGAGAGAGACAGAGAGAGAGAGAGAGAGAGAGAGAGAGAGAGAGAGAGAGAGAGAGAGAGAGAGAGAGAGAGAGAGAGAGAGAGAGAGAGAGAGAGAGAGAGAGAGAGAGAGAGAGAGAGAGAGAGAGAGAGAGACAGAGAGAGAGAGAGAGAGAGAGCCTAAAATGGAAGCCACAGCCTTTTTAGCATCTAATCTTGGAAGTGTTATGCCAACACTTCTGTCATATTCTGTTTGCTAAAAGCAAGTTAGAAGATCCAGCCGATACTCCAGGAAATGGATTACACAAGGGCATAAATACTGGGAGAGAGGAGATCATTGGGCATCATCTTAGAGGCTGCTTATGATATCACCCTAGAGTCATGATCTTGGGAACAGGGCTTCCTGGTGCTGTGGCCTCTTAGCCTTTCTTTAACTTCCTTTGCTTGTCCTGTATATTCTTACCGAGTCATTTTCTTACCCTTGTGGCATCATTTGGTACTCCCTTTAGTATTGAGCTCTCTTGTTTCATGAATGACTTCATTGCTTAGACATACAGACATGGTCTCTCTGTCTGTACTTCTCTTCTCTTCTGCCTCCTGGGCTTTCCTCTGTTTTCTCAGCCTCAATCCTAAACTAGCTTTATTTTTTTTTTAAATGCAAATTTTATTGAGATATATCCACACACTGTATAATCTATCCAAAGTATACAATCAGTGGGTCACAGTATCATCACATAGTTGTGCAATCATCAATAAACTTGACTTTAAAATGTTTGCACTACTCCGAAAGAAAAATAACAAATAGACATAAAAAAGATAACCCAAAACACCCGTCCCCCTTATCCCCTCCTGTTGTTGACCTCTAGTATCGGTGTGGTACAGTTGTTACTGTTGATGAAAGAATATTAATATATTACTGTTAACTATATTCCATAGTTTGCAATAGGTACATTTTTTCCCCATATACCGCTTTGTTATTAACTCTTTGTAAAAGTGTCATGCATTTGTTTTGGTTCATGAAAGAATATTTGCATGTGTAGTGTTAATCACTGATATTATCCTGGGCTCTAGTCATGCCTCCAAACTCCTTGTTTGGAACTTTTGATTCTGGAGCCTATTGCATAAACACTGACTTGGGAGACATCACGGCCCCCATTTGGCTTCTGAGAGCTAGACTTATAGGTGGTACTGAACTGGGACTCACCCATTGACAAGTAAAAAACGTCCTTTGACCTTTTAGGGCACTGGTGTTAGGTGTTAGGGTTTACACTCCAGGGCAAAGTGGGATCTCTTTCTGTTGGAGATCCCTGTGTAGAGGATGCTGCCTGAAGGAGCAGGTCAGAGTATTATACTGATTGGGTCAGATGGCTGCATTGTGGGTTTAGGGTCTCCTCAGGTAGGGTAAATCTATCTAAACCCTTGTGGAGTTACTTATCGCCACTTGGAAAAAGTGCCAAAGGTCAGTTTTCTGGATGCTTTCTTGACAAACCTTTCCCTTGTTGGCACAATTCACTAGGGCCATCAAGATGAATAGGGATGGTCATGGCCCTATAACATTTATCAAAGTGGAAGGGATTTATTTTGTGTGAAAGGCAATGCAAGGAAAAATCCGAAATGAGCCAACTGGACTGTACTACTGTTTTCTGTTGAAGAGCTTGGAATTGGGAAGGTGCAGGCTCTAAAATTCTTCTGTGCTTGGTGGTTGTTTCCCTGACCCAGGGTTCTGGCCCCTGGGCACTTTGCCCCCCCGTCATCTGTCTGTTGACACCCCCACTGCCTTCTTGGTTCAGCCAAGTTTATTCTTTGTCATGGTCCTCAGAACATATCTGTTCTAGTTTGCTAGCTGCCGGAATGCAATATACCAGAAATAGAATGACTTTTAAAAAGGGGAATTTAATAAGTTGCTAGTTTACAGTTCTAAGGCCAAGAAAATGTCCCAATTAAAACAAGTCTATAGAAATGTCCAATTTAAGGCATCCAGGGAAAGAAACCTTGGTTCAAGAAGGCCGATGACATTCAATGTTTCTCTCTCAGCTGGAACGGCACATGGTGAACATGGCAGCGTTTGCTGGCTTTCTCCTGGCTCTACCAAAAAAGGGACTCTCTCCAAAATGTTTCCTCTTTTAAAGGATTCCAGTAAGCAACTCCACCTTCAGTGGGTGGAGACACAGCTGCATGGAAATCATCTAATCAAAAGTTACCACCCACTGTTGGGTGGGTCACATCCTCATGGAAACAATCAAAATGCTCCCACTCAGCCATATTGAATGAGGATCAAAGGGCATGGCTTTTCTGGGGTCCACCACAGATTCAGACCAGGACAATATCTTATACTGTTCCTCTTTTGCTTTCACTTATATCATTTTGTTCCCCTCCCCACATGCCCTCACCTCTCCTCCTTTCTTCCTACCCAGTCTCTCAGGACTCTGTGAAGTCTTCCTTGGCACCGATGCTAGTCATGAGACCCCTCTCATCTCCAGTCAAGCTCTGGTACTACTTGCTATTTGCAACACTCACTGTGGATTTCACACCCTGCTTGTGCCTCTTATAGCAAGAGGCAGCTTGATGTAGTATCAAGAGTGTTGGGCACTGGCTTGAGTTCTAACTGACAATGTGATCCACACTATAGGTTTCTTGAAAAAAATGGGGTTAAAAGTGTTAATGGTTTTGAAAAGGTTGCATAAATTTTAAGGCCTTTTTGTTGTTATTGTTGCCAAATTTCCTCTTTTGAAGGCAAGACCCATTTCTATTTGTTGACCACGGTTCCTGTCCTCAACATCTATCATGATGCAGCTTAGAGAGAACCAGCCCATCAATATTTGTTTTATAAATGAGTGAATAACAACCTGTTGATCCTTGAATTGAGTAGATGGGGAGGGAGAGTGCCAAGTAAATTGACATCAGTTCCTGTGACAAGCTTGGACAAGTGTGCCCTGGGATTGGGGGTAGAATTCCCATGGTGGGTTTTCTGAGGAGCTCAGCAGGCACAGTATTTTTGCCTGACCTAGTACTTTATCCCGAGTCACTGAACACCTTCTGAAGCTGTGCTCAGTGACAGTTACCAGTCACATTGGGGGATGGTTTGGACATTGACTCTGGCTGGCAGTTTGTTTGCTCCAGCAGTGGCTACCCTGAGCAGGTGGCTGCAGTAGAAGTAGAGTAGGATTGTGCTCCCAGAAGGCTAATGTGAAATATGTGGGTAAGGCTTGAGTCCTTTTGCTCTCCTGTCTTTGGTTCCATGGGTTAGATGGGTTTACCCCAGATCAAACTTAAGGGAGCAGAATGAACAGAATGAACTTGAACTGCTTTTCTGAATCTGGTTTGTGGGATGGAGGAGGGAGTTTCTTTCATGGTTCTTCCCACTGGTAGGCTTATTGTGTAGAAGGAGGTAGGATAGCCCTATGAAGATCGCTGGCTTTTTAAATGTTGTCTCTGATACTGAGAACCCCCTGGGCCATGGAGAACTCCAGCCTGAGCTGTCATCACACTAACTTTCCTTCACAGCATTTGGGAGAGGCCTCTGGTTATAATTGGTAGGGGAGACAGAGGAGTAAGACAATCAACTGTGCTGCCAGCTTGGCCCACCTAGAACAAACCTGCATCCTCCCTCTGCTAGCCACATTTATAGAGCTCCTGGCTGCCTTGTGCTGAGCTCTAGCCTAGGTGACCGCCAGAAATCTCACTGGTAGGCAGGCAGGTTTCCAAATCTCATCTGCCTCTAATTTTCTCCAGTGTGATTCAGTAGCTCTTCTATTTGGCCTCTCTGGGTTATCTCAGGCCTCTCAGGAAGCTCTCAGAACTCTCATCACTACAGTATGTTAAAACAAATGTACCCCTGTTTGCCAAGTTCCCAGAGCCAGCTTCTAAAGTGTAGCAACTGGGGGAATGGGTGCCTTTCAGGTATAATACATTCAGAGGCTAGAAAGCAGTGTGTGTCTGAGTGTTGCTGGGTAGTCGAATTGTGGAGGCCTTGTTCAAGAAGCTTTCTCTGATGAGAGCAAAGGTCACTAGAACTCACACTTCATATCTCAGAAGAAATAAGTAGGTAATTAAGACAACTCAAATAACTTCAATGATAAGAATATTGATGACAACTGCTATTTATTGAGCACCCGTTATGTTCCAGGTGTGAGGTTAAGTACTTTATATCTGTACAACAATCCTTAAAGGTAGCCATTGTTTTTATTTTACAGATAAGAAAACTGCAACTCTGAGAAATTAAGTAATTTTCTCAAGGTCACCAAGCTCATAAGTGGCCAAGCGAAGATTTGAATTTAGGTGTATCTGACCCCAAGACCAGTACTGTTTCTATTTTTATTTAATAACTTGTAGGGGAAGTAAAGAAACAGTTACCTGAATTTAGGTAGAGATGTACATTTTGATTAAAAATTGCATGGTTTATGGGATTGTTAGTGGCATTAGTTTTTCTATTACCTAAGTGGCCTAGAAGAAACTGAATTAGAAGTTGGAAACTGGGAATGGGAAAGAGAAACTTTATTCTACGTATTAATTCTGAATGAGGAGTATCACACTGGTGAAGTGTCTGGCTACAAGGTAATGTGTGTTCAGTTTGTGTCTTCTAAAAATAGCCCTCTGGTTGAGCTATTCTGGATAGAAGCATTGGATTTGGGTTTATATCTATTTAGTGGTCTTTACCTCTTCATTCAAGACTTACCATGTATATTATAGGTATATGACAATCCTTGCCCAGTACAAGGACTATGATATAATACATATTTATAGGAGTTAAGATGTGCACCTGTATTTTTTATTTTAATAAAAGATCTTATTTATTGAGCACCTACAGTATACCTGTACTGTGCTAAATTCTTTCACATACATGATCTCCTTTAATCCTCACAACAGGTATCCCATTTTAGAGCTTACTGTGTCAGGCAGTCTAGGCTCAGTGCCCTATAAATGATACCAGTAGTGTTGTTGGAAGATGGGATCACCTCTGTCTGGAGAAATCCGGGGAAGCTTTATGAAGGAGGTAGCAGTTTGGCGGGTCTTCAGGTACTTAAGGCAGAAACATAAGGGAGCTTGAGGGATGCATTCCAGTGAGAGGAAATGAGTAAAGACATGGGAGTAAAGTCATGAGTAAAGACATGGGAGTGGGAAAGAGTGAAGAGTCTTTGAGGTATATTAGTTAGTACAGATTGGCTGGAAAGCAGCATCTGCGAGGAAAAGTACTATTAAATAAAGCAAAAAAAGATTAATTGAGGAAAGATCATGGAGGACTTCAAATATCAGGCTAAAGAATTTTGGCTTTATTTTGTAGACAGTAAATTGTCCTTGAAACTCTGAGCAGGACTGAGTCGCGCTTTAGAAAGGTTAATCTCAGAGAATATGCAGAATGCATTGGTAGGTGTGACGTCGGAGGCACAGAGCCTGGAGAGGAGATTTTGTAATTGTTTGTGAGTAGAGGAGATTAGGGTCTGCATTACGGAGGTAGAATCAGTAGGGTTTAGAGCTTGGCTGTGGGGACGGAAGGAAAGAGAAAAGTCAAAGATACTAGGATGTTGTGAATGTGAGTACTGGGAAGGATGGTGGTGCCATTAACAGAAAATATATGGCAGGCAGAAGAAGGATCAGTGCTAGAGGATGTAAGGGTAGATGCGCTCATTTGAAGTGCGAGGCAACGGGCCATACCCCATAGTACTCCATGTCTATACTTGTTTCACATTGCACCATTTTACAAATGAGTTTTCTGGGGCTCAGAGAAGTGAAACAATTTGTCTAAGGTCATGAAGTCATTCGTGGTAGAATCTGAGTCTCTTGCTTTTTAGTTATTAAGCTTTCTGATGAAAGTGGGCCTTCACTCTAGGAAAATCACAAAGAGTTTTGGAAGGCTGGGTTCAACTCCAGGCTTTGCCATTTTTTATTTGTGCTGTCTTGAACAGGTTGTGTCTCCTCTCTGAGCTTGGTTTCCACATCTGCAAAAAAGGGGCTATTAAGCCCTACCTCATGGAAGAGATTGAAGTGAAGGTATTTTGTGTTACTATTTAGGTATTATTTCAGGAAAATGGCTTGGGTTGGAGCCAGTAAGTACAATGAGTATTTTGTCCAAATAAAGAGCAGATTCAAACTCACAGTTTTTCATCGAAGGTCTCCCTTCATTTCTTTGGCTTTCCTAGCTTTCTGCAGTTTGGGCTTTCAGGTTTGGTGCATGCCCAAGTTTTCCATTAACACATCTACAATTTTCTAGTGCAAAATGGAGTTGCTGAAGGAACATTGAGTGACCATATCCTATCAGCAACTCCTGGCCTGAGATGAGAAAGTTTTTATCTTTTTTCCCACAGGCTCTTCTACCAACCTTCAGGTGACTAAAGGTGTGGAACAGTGTGAGAGCTGAATTTAGCCTATGCTTGGATGGATCCTTCTGCTGGACTAGGGTGGAGCTGCTGGTCAAAGCTAGCACTTGGAGTCCTCTTGTGGTCATCTTTTCGGTTTAGTACACATGTTCCTGAGGTCTTTTGAGAGTGGTATTTTGTCATGTAGCAGCACACCAAGCAGCACTGGCTATCTTGTCTGATGTCTAGTCACCCCTCTTCTGAGAGGCAAGATGAATTTAAAAAAAATATATTTTTATTGACAAATCTTCACACACATACAGTCCATACATACATGGTGTACAATCACTGGCCCACAGTATCATCACATAGTTGTGTGTTCATTACCATGATCATTTTTAGAACATTTGCATCACTCCAGAAAAATAAATGAAAAGAAAAAAGAAAAAATTCATACATCCCATACCCCTTACCCCTCTCTCTCATTGACCACTGGTATTTCAATCTACCCAGTTTATTTTACCCCTTATTTCCTGTATGATTTTTAAATTTTTTTATCCATATTTTTTACTCTTTTGTCCAAACCTCGGATCAAAGGAGCATCAGACACAATGTTTTCACAATCACACAGTCACATTGTAAAAGTTGTATCATTATACAAACAAGATGATTTTTTTATTAATAAAATACTTCTGTTTTGCAGTTTCTGCCTTGAATTTTCTTTTCATATATGTCCACTGGTACTTTTTTTTTTTTTCCTTCTTCCTACTTTGGTTCACTTGAATCTTCATGGCTTTCTTTATTCAACATCTAGTTTAATAAAAACAACATTAGTGTAGGAATTAGACATAGTTTTTCTTGGGTTCTGATACTCTTGACCTTTCTGGGCCCCAATTTTGCCATGCCAGGTACTGTGGGAGTAACAGAACCTATCTCACAAGGTTGATATGTACAGATCTTATGACATATGTGGCAGGTATTTAGTCTTATACAGATGTAAGTAATTTCTTATTAGTTTTCCGATTCTGAATAGTCTGGTTATCTATTCCTTGCTTCATGCTTCACCCCCTCTCTTTACTATTGTTTATGTCTGCTAGGTTCTCGGCTCTATTGCTCTTCCATTTTTTTTTTAAATTTATTTTATTTATTAAATGTACCAACATACAAACACAAACATTCTTGCTATATGATCATTCCATTCTACATATATAATCAGTAATTCACAATATCATCACATAGTTATATATTCATCATCATGATCATTTCTTAGAACATTTGCATCAATTCAGAAAAAGATATAAAAAGAAAACAAAAAAATTCATATATACCATACCTCTTACCTCTCCCTTTCACGGTAGAAATGTTACTGATTTTTGCACATTTAATGCAATTTTATTGCATTGTAGTCACATACCCTATAATCACTGAAGGTGTATAATCAGTGGTTCACAGTGCCATCATATAATTGTGAATTCATCATCAAAATAGATTTTCATTATGCCCAAAACAACATGATTAGGAAAAAAAATAAAAGTAAAAAAGAACACCCCAAACTTCCCATAACCCTATTCATTTTTTTAAATTTTTTATTGAAAAAACATAACAACATACAAACATGGACATTCTTAATTTTTTATTGAAAAAACATAACACCTATTCATTTTTTTGTCTTTATTTTCTTACTCATCTGTCCATAACAGTGATAAAGGAGGTGTCAGTCACAAGGTTTTCACAATCATGCAGTCACACCATAAAAGCTATATAATCATACAGTCATCTTGAAGAATCAAGGCTACTAGATTACAGTTCAGCAATTTCAGATATTTCCCTCTGTCTGCTCCAATATACCAAAAACTGAAAAGGGATATCTATATATTGCATAAGAATAATTTCCAGAATGATTTTTTGACTCTATTTGAAATCTCTCAGTCACTGAAACTTTTTTTTTTTCCATTTTTCTTCCCCCTTTTGGTCAAGAAGGCTTTCTCAATTCCAAGATGCTAGGGCCACGTGCATCCTCAAGAGTCATGTCCCACATAGAGGGGGAATAACCTGGCTTTTTAGCTTTTAATGATAACAGAAAAAGTATGGCTACAATGGCATTACACCTGGTATAGTTGTAAGGGAGAGGGCTTGAGCCCTTGGTAAAGTGCTAAGCTCGTTGGCGTTTGAGTGCAACATTTTGTCATTAACTTGAACAACTCTTTTTATTCCTTTGGGCCTCAATTTTCACACCTACCTCCTGATTTACCATTGTAGCTCTATTCTTTTGAAGTCATTTTCATATCTGAGAAACTCCCCCTTTTAAAAATATGACTGGATAGAGGTTACCCCTGAACGCAGGGTCAGTGAATGCCTTTGCTAGCTTTTAGTGCAGATTAGGTTAGAGTGTAGCCACTGGGAGAATGGGTCATAGTAGGATCCTGGGGTAGGGAATGGAGCCTGACAATAGGGCAGTTCCATCACTCCAGTTTACTGATACGGAAAGGTGTCAGGACTTCAGGACATACTTGGTGCTGCATCTCTGGTATAGCCCCCATCCAGCTGTTCTTCCTGAGCTGAGCATGTTCCTATACTTATACTTTCAGCCAGAAGTTAGAACCTGGTGAGGCCTGATTCCTTGAAGAATTCAGTGAGGAAAATTAGGGCACCTGAGCAGATCTAATTGGCTGAGAGCTGTGTGAAGGGCAAAGACTTTCCTTAGGGGCTCCTTTTAATCTCCTGTGGTTATAGACTTTTAGGGTTGGACTAATTAAATTGTTGGCAGCTGGACTCAATGCTTTCCTTATACTAGGTCCTGCTTCAGCCTCCTGGAGGACCAGAAGTTAGAACAGGGCTGTCTTTCCTGGGTAGCTGAGGAGTTGGCTTCCATTTCCTCATCTCCTAAATGCACAGTATATGTGATATTTGTCCAGAATGTGCTGCCATTCATCTCATGGTTTGAAGAGAGGTAGGTTGAGACCTGGATCACAGTCTGCCTGGATTTGTTACTCTCTAGGCTGCCCAGGTGCCCTTTCAGGTCTGTTCTCTATTCCTTTAGCCCCCAAGGGCCTTGTTCTGTTATTTGGCAGGTAATTTCCAGTGCCCTCTGATATCCTTCCCTGATGTGTGCTTCTGTTCTAACCAGAAAAGGAAAGAAGGAAAAGGATATAACATATAGAACATAATATTTCCCATTTTAACCATTTTCAAATATATAATTTGGTGCTGTTAATTACATTTACAGTGTTGTGCTACTGCTATGCATCACACCGCCCATGACCAAAACTTTTCCATCACTCCAAACAGAAACTCTGAACCCATTAAGCATTAACTCCCTATTCCATACTCATATCACCACCCCTGGAATCCTGTAATCATTACACAGCCAACTTTTGAAGTATGCTTCATAATGTACATTTTCAGATGAAGAAATAGACTCAGAGATGGAAATTAACTTGCCTGGTTGTCATTACAGTCCATAAGTGACAGAATTTAAATGCAAATCTCTCCCAAAGCCTCTGGTTACCTTCCTAATGTTGCACAATTAATTTCGAGTCTTCTTATCCTTCTAAACCTAGCTCAGCTCACACTTCGGGAAAGTGTTCTCTGACTCCATCAGTCAGAATTACTTTCTGTCCTGCTTTTTCAGAGCACTCTTGCTCTCTCTGTCAATTCTGGCTGACCTTAGAGTCAGTAAGGCATGGATGTTTATTTGACTGCTCCCACTCCTACAAGATATAGTACCTAGGGTGTATTTGTTAAACTGAACTAAGTGAAGTTGTAGTGTAGAATTATTTTGGGCATTGTGATCATAACACATTGGTAAAGGAAAGAGTTTTGAGCAGAATCTTGGCTAGCTTCCTGGATAAAGCCAGGTCTGCTGCTTCTTGATTTGCCCAGAGAAGACTGTGGTATACTATTAACTGCAGGGCATTCTAGGCAAGGTGCCTTTTGGGTCCCCAAGGAGCAGGCCTCTCTGCCTCAGCATCTGGCTTTAGAACTTTTGTTCTTGTAGTTTCCTTGCAACCAACAGAGCTAGGCTCAGTGCTGCCTGGAGTAGAGTGGTGGGGCAAAGCCTATAGCCTCTCCATGGTTGCTGGAATATGCCTCTTGACTGGGTATTTGGGTATTTTTGCAAAGAGCTTGCTGAGCTATTCATCATGCATTTGGGGCTAACATTTTCTGAAACTTCTGTCTCTGGCATGTGTCACTTCACAGGATCAAAAGACTTTTCCTGGAGAAGGCAAGCCTGTAAAAGCATTATTGTAAATTGGATTATCTTTCTCACTGACTTGAGAAAAAGTTATTAAAGTATTTTTATGTCTTTTTCTTTGCATAAAGCATGTATGCTTAGTAGTTAACATCTGTAGTTTGTTCCCTTGTGAATAAATGGCAAATTGGAACATAATGAAATACAGTTAAAATACCTTTAATGGGAAAATGATAAAATATTAATAGCAGTCAAGATAAATCCCACAATAGAATGAAGCACAGTGGCTTTTGTTTGTCTTGTTTTGAAAGGTGGGAAATCTAAAATAGCTTAATTAAACAGAATGAATTAGAAGGCAACACTATACCCCTTTTGGCTTCTGTGGTGTTGAGAATAGATTGTGAAATGTTTTTTGGAGAAGGGGAGAAGAATGCATGCTGGGACTAGAGACAACTGTGTTTTAACTCAGATCTGCTTCTCAGTTGTGTCTTTAGGCTAGTAACTAAGCTTTTTGGGTGTCAGTTTCCATAACTGTTAATTGGGAATAATACCTACTGTTCTAGTTTGCTAGCTGCTGGAATGCAATATACCAGAAACGGAATGGCTTTTAAAAAGGGGAATTTAAGAAGCTTCTAGTTTACAGTTCTAAGGCCGAGAAAATGTCCCAGTTAAAACAAGTCTATAGAAATGTCCAATCTAAGGCATCCATGGAAAGATACCTTGATTCAAGAAGGCCAATGAAGTTCAGGGTTTCTCTCTCAAGTGAAAAGGCACATGGCAAACACGGTCAGGGTTTCTCTCTTGGCTGGAAGCGCACACGGCAAACACAGCATCATCTGCTAGCTTCCTCTCTAGCTCCCTGGGAGGCGTTTTCCTTCTTCATCACCAAAAGTTGCTGGCTGGTGGACTCTCTGTTTTGTGGTTCTGTGGCATTCTCTGTTGTGGCTTTCTCTTGGCTCTGTTCTTCTCTGCTGTCTCTGAATCTCCCACTTTCTCCAAAATGTTTCCTCTTTTATAGGATTCCAGTAAAGTAATCAAGACCCACCTAGCATGGTGGAGACACATTCTCCACCTAATCTAGTTTAACAACCATTCTTGATTCTTGATCGAGTCACACCTCCAGGGAGATAATCTAAAGTTTCAAACATACAGTACTGAATAGGGATTAGAAGAAACAGCTGCCTTTATGAGATAGGATTAGGATTAAAACATGTCTTTTCTAGGGTACATACATCCTTTCAAACTGGCACACCTACCTTGTTTAATTTTATGACGATTAAATAAGATAATGTATGTGCAAGTGTTTTGTAAGCTCTGAATATTATTATTGTCATATTCTTTGGGTGACTGGGTCAATTTGCTGGCACTGCAAGGAAGCTTTTGGTTTAAGAAGCCTAATCTAGTTGGGAAGAAGGATGCAGAATTGATGAATACACAGTTGGATTCTGTTTGGGCAGCAGCTGAGAGGAATTCCTGTGAGGTGAGGGAAAAGACCTCCTCGTTCATTCCTATAATACTTATTACTGAGTCCTGCCTGATGAAGGAGAAAAAAATACCAATATCTATGTATTAAATTTAAGGTATGCTAAAGTAGGGAAGCACTTGGTTTACAATGAAAAACTCTATAAAGACAAGGGTTTTTGTCTGTTTTAGCTATATATTCACTCAGGAGAAGTGCTCTCAATAAACATTTGTTGAAAGGAAGTTTAAGCTTTGGAATCAGATAGACTATGTTCATGTTTGGCCTCTGCCCTTTACCATCCCCTTTCCTGAGCAAGTCAGTTTCCTCATTTATAAAATGGAGTTAGAGTTAGCTGCCCCGAAGGATTATTGGAAATATCTTAAAAAGTATAAGTTTAATAAAAGCCTTTGGCACAAGGCCTAGCATACAACACATGCTCAATAAAAGACTGTTCTTTTCATCTTCCCTTTCTTGTTTGTAAAGTGAAATGAAAGCGAAGAAGAAGAAGCAGATAGAGCTGCTTCAGGGAGCCTAAAAGATGGCTTCAGGAGTTTGATCTGATGACATCTTCCTAGTGAATAAGATCTTCAGAAGCAAAATTATTGCTATTTCCTCACAATAGGAATTCACTGGGATTAAACAAGGATTTTGCAATTGGTATGCTTTGCTTGTTTGCATTTCCCATGGGCTTGGTGGTGGGTCTTTCCAGGTTAGGTAACAGTTGCACTGCAAACCTGTGCAGAGGTTGTTCCCAGAAGTCCCACTGGAGGATCAGCTGATTTGGACTGAGCTTTTATAGCCAGCTGTCACCCCCAGCCCTCTCAATAATTGTAAGTTATAGCTTTGAAAATGTTTATTCAGCTTGACTCCTGTTCCGGATCAGTTGTAAATTCTCATAGGAGGTGGAGTAGAGTGTGTCTGCTGGGTTAATCAGGTATTTATGAGTTGACCTTTACTAGTGAAAACCTGAGTTTTCCCTCATGCTTGAGTGACTCTAGCAGGCTGAGGGCCTTGTTCTCAAGCATTCCTAGAACTGTTGGAAGTTCCGGCAGGTTTGCCTACTCTTTTCATGTGTGCACAAGAGCCGATGGAATTTAACTGCTCTTCAGCCAGGGTGCCCAGCACCTCTCCCTTTTTTCCTATGGTTTCAAGTACCATTCTCCTTCTCTGATTAACATTTTAGACTTTGGAGCTTTCTCTTGTGGTTGAGGTTTGTGGGATGATAAGTAAGCAGGAAGGAATTGTCTGGCCATCAGGGAGAAAGGACTTCTTGCTTGTGAATTGAAGCCATTTGGCAAGAAGAGGGAAGAGAACATGGAACTGGAAATTAGAGAGCTTAGGCTACGTACTGAAGGTCACTCATCTAGCAAATGGCAGCACAGGGATTTGAATCCAAGTCTATCTGATTATAAAACTTGTTCAATTAATGCCCATGTCACTCTGCAAATGGAAGCACTAGGATTCAAACAATCATGAGAGCAGGGGTCATATCTTATCCAGCCCTATATTCCCATAACCTGTGACAGTACATAGTGCTCAATAAATGTTTGCTATGAAATCCAGCTCTGCTCTCCCCCATGGCTTTTCCTACCTGTTTTCTCCCTATTGCCAACCATTTTGTCCCAGCTCCTTGGCTACTTAATTTCCCTCCACAACCTTTCCTTACTTACCTATCCATTGTGGTCTTTTGACCTCCAACACACAGCATGTGATCCAGTAGTGTTACTTTCCTGCCTTTTCAGCCCTCTTTTCTTTGTCTATATACTTTTTTTTATTGTATAATATAACATATATACAAAGCAAAGAAGTAAAAAAGCAATAGTTTTCAAAGCACTCTTCAACAAGTAGTTACAGGACAGATCCCAAAGTTTGTCATGGGCTACCATACGATCCTCTCATATTTTTCCTACTAGCTGTTCGAGAATATAGGAGGCTAGAGGGCTTAAATACTGTATCATCACAATCGACTTTTTTTCCTTCTTTTTTTGTGAACAATGACATATATACAAAAAAGCCATAATTTTCAAAGCACAGCTGCACAGTTAGTTGTAGAACATATTTCAAACTCTGACATGGGTTACAATTTCACAATTTTAGGTTTTTACTTCTTGCTACTCTACAATGGAGACTAAAAGAGGTATCAATTTAATGATTCAGCATTCATATACATTTGTTAAGTCCTATATAATCCCACCATCACCTTTGATTTTTCCATACCTCTCTTTAGGGTTGTTTGGGCTATGGCAATTCTAAATTTTTGATATTGGAAGGGTCTGTCATTAGTATGGGGTAGGGAGATGGAACTATCTGATGTTCTGGAGAGGCTGGACTAGGTTTCAGGACTTACCTGGATCAGGGACACATCTGGAAGTTGTAGGTTTCTGGAAAGTTACTCTAGTGCCTGGAACACTTGTGGAATCTTATATATTGCCCTAGGTGTTCTTTAGGATTGGCTGGATGGTCCTGGTTGGGGGCTGGCAGGTTCTGATAGGTAACAAAGTCTTCCTGAAGCTTGCCTAAGAGCAACCTCCAGAGTAGCCTGTCGACTCTATTTGAACTCTCTCTGCCACTGATATTTTATTAGTTACACTTCTTTTCCCCCTTTTGGTCAGGATGGCATTGTTGATCCCATGGTGCCAGGGCCAGACTCATCCCTGGGAGTCCTCTCCCACATCGCCTGGGAGACTTTCACCCCTGGATGTCATGTCCCATGTAGTTGGGCAGGGAATGATTTCATTTGAAGAGTTGGGCTTAGAGAGACTGAGGCCACATCTGTGCAACAACAGAGGTCCTCCAGAAGTAACTTTTAGGCATGCCTGTAGGTAGTCTAAGCTTCTTTGCTACCTACATAAGCTTCACAAGAGTAAGCCTCATGATCGAGGGCATGCCCTGTTGATTTGAATATCCCTGAAGTTTGACACAGTTTTAGGGAGTTCCCTGATGGTTAGGTTTAATAATTCCATATTCTTTCTCCCCTCCCTCAGGGAACTTTGCC
The DNA here is from genome assembly GCA_004026745.1 of Myrmecophaga tridactyla. NCBI lineage: Eukaryota > Metazoa > Chordata > Mammalia > Pilosa > Myrmecophagidae > Myrmecophaga > Myrmecophaga tridactyla. Next base: position 48,973 of record PVIY010007320.1, on the reverse strand, counting down.
AATACTTTATTTATTTATTAAAAAAATTAAGAAACCAAATAAAACATCAATATATATAATCAGTAAGTCACAATATCATCAGTTAGTTGCATATTCATCATTTCTTAGAACATTTGCATTAATTCAGAAAAAGAAATAAAAAGACATAGAAAAAAGAAATAAAATGAACACAGGAAAGAAAAAAAAAAGATTATACCTACCATACCCCTTACCCCTCGCTTTCATTGATCACTAGCATTTCAAACTAAATTTATTTTAGCATTTGTTCCCCCTATTATTTATTTTTATTCCATATGTTCTAGTCGTTTGTTGACAAGGTAGATAAAAGGATTTGCCAATACTTTTTGATTATCTGGTTAATATGCTTTAGGATGTTTCCAGGCATTACAATATCTACACAGGATTAAAGGACCTCTCTGTTATTCTGGGCTTCCTGTGTTTCAGTTGTTCAAGTGAGCTATACAGGTAGGTTGGATTAGATTATGCACTACAGAAAATTTCAGTTCCAGATCAAATAAACCTTTCTTCCATTGGTCTCAAAGAGTATGTGTGGTTCTAAAATATAGACACTGTCTTCCTTACCCCTGTGTTCTCAATTACTTTAACCCCAGCCTATTCGGCTTCGTTCTTATCTCTAATTATCAGGTTACATATATAAAACAGCCTCTCAAAATCCAGAAATAATAATCACCACTCCAGACTGAATGCGTCTGCTCTAAAAGCTTACAATCTAGGCCCCTGTTTTCTTTTAAGCATTTTCTAAAGGTGACCATACCATTGTTGTTTTTTTGTTTCTGGTTTATTTTGTCTCACCAAATGTCCCACATGTTCATTCACATCACTGCATGCCTCACAACATTGTTCCTTTTTGTAGCAGCCCAACCTTTGTTCATAAGTCTGCACCATTGTTCCCCAGTGTACTTCTCCGTCAGTGCATCCTTCAGCCACCTGCATTCATTGGGCATCATGTAGAAGTCCACAGTCCATCAACGTTCTCAGTTTTTCCTTGGCTTTGTACTTTTACTTCCGCAGTTGCTCTCCATCACCCTCCAACCCTGTCTGTTCTTTTCTCTGATTAATACCAGAAACTTTCCTTTTCAAAGCTATCATCTTTTTAGTCCATACCATATAGTTTGGCCCTTAATTTTCTATCATTTAAACTTCAATAGTTTCATGAACATTAATCTTCTCCCTAGCCAGCGAAGGGTAGTCCTTCTATAATGACCCTTCAGATTAGTTTGTGCTGTGCATTTTGCAAAGCACTCTCCTGTTCACGACTTGCCGTTTTTGCTTACTATACCCACAGCAACCCTGGGAGGTATGATGGGAGGGGATTGCTATCTCCATATTACAGCATAGAGAACAAATACAGATGACTGCCCAAGGTCATATAGCTAAGGGCAGAGCTGAGACTAGAGCTCAGGTCTACTGATTTCCAGCTTAGTGTTTTCTCTGCCATGTCTTCCACCTTTGTGTTTCTTCTGTTTCCCCTCCCTGCCTTTGGTAGTCATTCAAGGCAGAACTTCTACCTTGTGGGCTTTCAGCTGGCTTGTGGAGTCAGGGGAATGGTGGTGTAGCCCAAATGATAATCTCAGGTCCCTTTAAGTGGCATCAGTGCTGTGGGTTGCTGTTGTCTGAGAAAGGTTCTACTCCTGTGGCTACCAAGATTGTTTAATTAAGAAGCAGAGATGGTTTATTCTGAATGGTCAGAACATTCTCTTGTGGAGTCCAGGAAATAGGGCGGGATGTGTAGTGCTGGACAGTGTTAGGTTGTAGCAATGGCAGGAGCTTTGGAAGCATCAGACCAGAGTTGGAATCTGACTTGGCTGTTTATTAGCCTAATCATTCTGGGTAAATATTAATCTCTTGAGCCTTAGGGTTGTTGTAAGAATGTATTTAAAGACCACATAATGGCCCTTAAAAAGGAAGTATTGTGGTTTTTATTGTCCATATTTTTATAGTTTAGATCATCTGAGAGGCATGAGGAGTCTGAAGGGATGTGCCTGTGACTTTTGCAGGCTACTTCTTGTGGCTTGAGTTCCACGTATCAGTGATACCATACTGCTTGCAGCCTCCTGGCTGCAGGGGCTAAGCTTGAATAATGTGCCCCAAATCCCTAGTCTCTAGGTCTCCAGTGCCTCCTGAGGGTAATGAAAACACGTTGTGGATAGCTGAGGGATGGTGCCAGTGTCAAAATTTGGGAGTAAAGTCCTTATTGTTTTTCTGAAAAACTTTGGCTTTAGCCTTGTTGCTTCTGGAAAATCAAGAACCCAGTTGTTATTGTGGGATTTCAGTTATTTCTGAAACCAGATAGTGCTGTTTATTAAATACTTCTCTACTCTTTCTGAACCCCTGTGCCTGCGCCTCCCCAAAAGAAAAATAAATCAGATTCAGACCATTGTGTGATGGTCTCCAGCCTCCCACTTCTTCTCAGGGCCAGCACTACTTCAAATTGCTGCTTCAAGAAGGTCGTTCAACCCCTTTCCCTGTACTCCCTACCATTATCTGATCTGTAATGTAGGGTAGACAGAATGAGAACATATGGGCCCTATGTAAAAGGGAGCTTATTTTCTTAATGGAGATTTTAGACTGGCCTGATACAAAAGAAATGGCTAGAAAATGAGACCAAGGGAACATATGTCATTGCTAAAATGGCAGGTTTGGATGGCTGCAGGATGGGAGGCTTCCTGGAGGAAGAGAGACTCAAGCAGGGCCTGGCTGCTGGATGGGGAAACATGAGTGCCTTCTGAGTTTTTCTTCATAGAGTATGGTGCCAAGGGGTCATTCATGTCTGTTAAAAACATAATTTTTGGGCAAACATTCCTTTGTTTAAAAATCACTTGCTAGTCTTTAAATTCTACCTAGTTCTTTTATGTTTCTGAGCCTGTTCTCATGCTTTCTCCTTTGTCTGGAATATCTGGATCTGATATTCTGTTGGTTGAAATTATAATTGTTCTTCAAGACTCAAGTTAAATGTCATCTACTCTTAGAAGCTCTCTCAACTACTTTCGCCTCTTTTTTCTACTGATTAGGTGTTCCCTTCTATGAGTATCCCTATAATGGAATACTTTCTTATTGTCTGTCCCAAACTACTAGGTTGTGTTTCTAGAGTCAGGCTTTGTTCTTGATTCATTTATTTTCTTAATCTCTAGCATATGACCTGGTATATAGTGGATGTTAATAATGCTGGATGAGATTTGAGTAACTGAAAATTTGAGCATAGATTAGAGGCTTACTTGGCAGAAATGATGTACAGGGAATCAGTTGGGGATACACTAGATTCATTCATTCATTTTTTTTTTTTAAATACCTATGCAGTAGTTCATGCTAGATTCATTCATTCTTATAATAAATTATTTGAAGTTTTCCTGTGTGTCAGAAACCCTGTTAGGTGCTTGGGTGTGCAATAGAGAATAAGACAAAGTCCTTGTTTTTTATGTTCATGTGGAAAGACAGGCAATAAACAAGTAGACATAATATCAGGTAATAATTAATATGTTCTGGAAAACAAAATAAAGCAGGATAAAGGGTTAGAGAATCATGGGAGTGTTCTTGTAGATAGGGTGGTCAGGGAAGACCTCTCATTGGATGGCCTTCAAAGTCAGCTCACAAGGGTCTGGTCCAAGAATCAGAAGACCTGGGTTCTTCTTATGCCTCTGTGCCTGTGTTACTTTGAAAAATTATTTAAATTTTCAAGGTTGGAGTTTCTTCATTTCTTCAGATTCAGAGTTAATATATATCAAAAGTGCTTTGTTAAATGGTGAGTAGTATAATGCTTGGCTCTCCCTTTACTAAGTCAAGAGGATGATCTAGCCAGATGGTTTCTACACCTTTAAGGCCAAGGGATCTAGCTTCTCCTAGAAACTTGTCATGGCACTTTGCCTGGAACACTGACTGATGTAGCTCTGATTCAGAGGCTGAGAGTGAAATCAAAGCCCCAGTAGGGTTCAGGTGAATTGGCAAAAGGTAATAGCCTGGGGCATGTTCTGTGCTGCGCCCCCTGGAGTGAAGAATGTGGAGATCACACTCCTCTCCTCTCCCTCTTAGTTTTGCTTTGTTTTTTGCTCTGTTTAGCTCTAACCTAAGTATGTAATAATCAGCAGTCCTCCTGCAACATTCAAATGGAACTAACTTGCTTTGAGTTAAGCTCTTTGCTGCATTACAGGCCATAAAAGAGACTAAAACATGGTCCCTAAATTTATCTTTGAAGAATTTACAAATTAGATTAACTTCTTAACTATTCGGAGAGCAGCTAAATAGAAAATGATGTGTTAAAGGCAATTTAGAGAAAAGGGTCAATAGTCTGGACTGGGTTAATCCAAGAAGGCTTTCTGGAGGAGATGGTGCTTGCATGGCCCCTGAATATAGATTAAGTAGATTTAAATTAGTAGTTCTTTTTCTTTCATGCTTCTTTAATTAAGACTTTTCTTTTATTTCCCAATTCGATTGTGACTTCTGCTCTTTTAAAGTCCCTTAATCCAAGTGCTTTGAAATTTATTGCTTTTTTATATATATGTTATTTTTCACAAAAAAGAAAGAAAAAGAAAGAAAAAACAAACAAAAGAATTGTGTTTTGTAGGATGTTGGCTTGACGATTGATTTCAAGATCTTTTTTGTCAATTTAAATATGTAAAGTATGCAGAAAGTGTTTTTGTTAAGGAAAAAGAGAATACTTTTTCCCCTTAAGTAAAATAACTTATTGTTGGAGAGTGAGAAACAGTAATGTGTAGGACAAAACGAATAGAATAGAAAGTTGTAGAAGTCTTGTTGGAAGTGAATTTTTTTTTTTTTTACATAGTTGTATATTCTTCATCATGATCATTTCTTAGAACATTTGCATCAATTCAGAAAAAGAAATGAAAAGAAAACAAAAAAAATTCATACATACCATACCCCTTATTGGAAGTGAATTTTGCTGGTTGTGGTTAAGGATGTCTAAGATTTTATAGTTTTGTAGGATTTTTAATAGTTTTCTTATCAGATGTATCTTCATGAATGTGCTGGTTTGAAAGGAAGTGTGCCCCCTAAGAAAAGCCATGTTTTAATATAAATCCCATTTCATAAAGGTAGAATAATCTCTATTCAATACTGTATGTTTGAAACTGTAATGAGATCATCTCCCTGGATGATGTGATTTAGTCAAGAATGGTTGTTAAACTGGATTAGGGGATGACAGTCTCCACCCATTTGAGTGGGTCTTGATTAGTTTCTGAAGTCCTATAAAAGAGGAAACATTTTGGAGAAAGAGATTCAGAGAGATTCAGAGAGAACAACACTACGAAGCAGAGAGTCCACCAGCCAGCGACCTTTGGAGATGAAGAAGGAAAACGCCTCCCGGGTTGCTTCATGAAACTGGAAGCCAGGAGAAGAAGCTAGCAGATGATGCCGTGTTCACTATGTGCCCTTCCAGATGAGCGAGAGAAGCCCTGACTGTGCTTGCCATGTGCTATTCCACTTGAGAGAGAAACCCTGAACTTCATTAGCCTTCTTGAACCAAGGTATCTTTCCCTGGATGCCTTTGATTGGACATTTCTATAGACTTATTGTGATTGGGACATTTTCTCGGCCTTAGAACTGTAAACTAGCAACTCATTAAATTCCCCTTTTAAAAAGCCATTCCATTCTTGGTATATTGCATTCCGGCAGCTAGCAAACTAGAACAATGAAAAACAAGAATTTAATTTTCACTCTGTTAAAATGACAGTGTTTTCTTGGGTTATTTGTTTGTTCTTAGTGAGAAGCTATAAAATATTTCAACCATCTAAGTAATCTGCCTAGATGACAGCAATTCTATGTCTTTTCAGACCAATATACTTGTTGATATATATGTTGGCCATCTCCTTCCTTAACTGTTTTAGGCAGTGCCTCTTCACTTTAAGAAAATTGTCTTTTTAAAATCATGTTAACTCCTGTACATACTTATTTTGCATGAGCAGGGACTGGGAACCAAACCCGGGTCTCTGGCATGGCAGGCAAGAACTCTGCCACTCAGCAACCATGGCCTGCTCTCCAATTTTTTTTTTTTGGGGGGGGTGCATGATCCGGGAATCAAATCCGGGTGTTCCGCATGAAAGGCAGGCATTCTAACCACTGAACTACCTGTGCACCCTTCCTCTATTTACTTTTAAACTTTTTTTTGTCACCTTGATTAAATAAAGAACCTAAATAAATAAATAAATAAAATAAAACCCCTTAGCCCTTTATTTGGACCTCACTTTGACAGTTTTTTGCATTTTGACTTTACTGTGGACATTTGTGAGTCTTGTAGTAGTTAAGAAGGCAGACTTTGGAATCAGAATTTCTGGGTTTAAATCTTGACTCTACTTATTAGCTGTGTGACCTTGGGGAAGTTATTATACCTAAAATTCTCAGTTTTCCTGTTTGTAAAATTGGAAGAGATAATCCTTGTATAGGTCTTGGTGCAGTGTTCACACCGAGTGCCATTAAATGTAAGCTATAATCATTTTAATCTTACGCTTTGTTCTAGTTTGCTGGCTGCCAGAATGCAACATACCAGAGATGGACTGGCTTTTAGTAAAAGGGGATTTGTTTAGTTAAAAATGTTCTTCAGAGGAAGGGCAGCTGACTTTCAAATGCGGTTCTTTCTTACACGAGAAGGCACAGGGTCATCTCTAATGGCCTTCTCTCCAGGCCTCTGGGTTCCAACAACTTTCCCCGGGCGATTCCTTTCTGCATCTCCAAAGGCCTGGGCTAAGCTGCGAGTGCTGAGATGAGGTATGCTAAGCTGCTTGGGCTGTGCTACATTGAACTCGCTCATTTAAGCAGCAACCAGTTAAATCAAACATCATTCATTGCAGCAGGCACATCTCCTAGCGGACTGCAGATGTAATCAGTAACAGATGAGGTTCACATGCCATTGGCTCATGTCCACAGCAGTATAACTGGGCACCTTCACCTGGCCAAGTTGACAACTGAATCTAACTACCACACCCTTCTAGACCAGCACTGTCCAATAGAACTTTTTGTGATGATGGAAATGTTTGATATCTGTGCTGTGCAATATAGTAGCCACTAACCAAGATGGTAGCCATGGGGCTTTTGCAGGTCTCCTGGAGAATGGGCTGAACATAGAAGGTCTTGACAATGAGAAAGTCAGAAGAGTGAGTTAAAGTGTTTTAAAAGATAATTTGGTTTCAAAAAGTTAAAACTTAGAATTATCATATGCCCAAGCAATTCCATTCCTAGGACTGTACCGATAGATTTGAAAACATATGTTTACACAAAAATTTGTACATGAATCTTCATAGCAGTATCATTCATAATAGTCAAAAGGTAGAAACATCTAAGGTGTCCATCAACAAATGAATGGATAAACAAAGTGTGATATGTACATATGATGGACTATTATTCAGCCATAGAAGGACTGGAATTCTGATATATGCTAGAACACGATGAACCTTGGAAATATGCTGAGAAAAATAAACCATATACAAAGGACAAATATTATATGATCCCACTTATATAAAATATTTAAATAAGCAAATTCATGGAGACAGAAATTAGATTAGAGGCTATGGGGACTGGGGAAAGAGGGATATAGGAAGTTATTGCTTAATAGGTACTGAGTTTCTATTTGGGCTGATGTAAAAATTTTGGTAATCAGTGGTGGTGATGGCACAACATTGTGAATATAATTAATACTACTGAATTATACACTTAAAAATGATCAAAATGGAAAATTTCATGTTACATATATGCTACTAAGATAAAAATTTCAAAAATGTATATACTTCAGAGAATAGAGAACATATGTTCACACAAAAACTTACACATGCATGTTCATAGCAACATTATTTATAATAGCCCCAAAGTAGAAAATACCCAAATATCCATCGATTGGTGGATGGATAAACAAAATGTGGTATATCTATACAATGGAATATTATTCAGCTGTAAGAAGGAATGAAGTATTGATACATGCAACCACCTGGATGAACCTTGAAAACATTAAGCTAAGTGAAAGGAGACAGCCATAAAAGACCACATATTATGTGATTCCATGTATATGAAATGTCTAGAATAGACAAATCTTTAGAGACACAAGTAGATTAGTGGTTTCTAGAGGCTGGGGTGGGAGGGAGGGAATGGGGAGTGACTGCCGGTGGGTATAGGGTTTCTTTTTGGGTCATGAAAATATTCTGGTGTTAGATCATGATTATGTCTGTCCAACCATGTGAATATTCTAAAGATCACAGAATGGTACACTTTAAAAGGATGTATGCCTTTAAAAAGGTGAATTTATGGTATGTGAGTTATATGTCAATTAAAAAAAAGTTGTTTGCTGAGAACTATTGTTTTATCACAGTTGCAGAAATCTGTAATTTATTTTCTCTTTTGATTAGAATTCTTCCCCCCAGACTTCAGCCCACACAGGCGAGGAATTGTGAGCCCATTCCCGGTTTTAGATATGAGCCTGAATGTGATCTTAAGTATGGGCCAACTAGTGGGTGGGTGGCAGATGCAGCATTGTCTCCTTTGGCTTAGGGGATTTTTCCTGCCTTTGACTGGATTGGCATGGATGAGTCACTCTCTATACTGTGAGGGGTGTGGGATGTGAAGAATGAGCTGTCATCTCTGTTCTGATGACACCTTGAATATCATAGAGTTGTAGGCCAAATATAGGTGCTGAACAATTTGGTTGAATTCTTTTTGGAGATTTCCCTGGGAACCACTTGAAGATATGGAGAGAGAAAGAGAGTGAACCTAAGCTAGAAACAGCCAGGTGAGAGAGGTCAATGATAGTTATTCTTTTTACTGTTTCATAGATGAGCAATTGAAATCATGAGGGAAGTTTTTTTTTTTTCCTCACTCTGTAACAGTTACTCATGGACTTCCTTGTGACTGGTATTGTGATGCAAGAATAGAGACATGGGCCCTGTCCTCAGGGAGCTCCCAAACACACCTAGGAGGTGAAATAGACCTCTGTGATGGCAAGAGTCCAGGGGATAGTTCATAGAATTGTGTGCAGTCAAAGGAGGGAGAGATGACTGTGAGCTTGGTGATAAAAGAGGAAGCCTGGGAAACCCATCCTGAACTCAGGGGCAGAGGGTAGCATGCACTAGGTGGGGGACACCCGGGAGAGTAAAGCAGGATACATTCCTGTCCTATTTCTGTACCTGCTCACTTTCGCTGTACAACACATAGGCCTTTGTGCATCCGCTCTAGCCTGGCCCTGCACTGGGCAAAACTGGAGACACAGACATGATGAGACTTGAGCCTTACCTCTGGCATTTTTTAATGTATTGGTGGAGACAGATCAGGAAACAGTTGACTCTAATGGCATGAGTCAAGGTGTATAATAGACAGTTGGTATCTGAGACTACAGACTAACTGTCTCTGCTTTGGCTGCCCTTAAATAGTCAATAAGATGGGGTCTGGATGGAGAAGCCTGTTAAGGTCATTGCCAGAGGATGATGCAGAGTTCCAGAATTCTTCCTTTGGAGTCTGGGTTGTTTTGGGGCCTTTCATTTCACCAGTTAGTTGAGGGAATTGGGGGTTTGTGTCCAGGAATAGCTCTTTCTCTCACACTCATTACAAACTGTGTTGAGAAGACTACAGAAGACCCTTGCCTAGTCTTCGCTTGCTCCATTACTGTTTTGGAAAGATAAGCCTCAGAGATGCCAGAGTGATGCCAGTTGCTATGGGGCCGGAAACAGGTGAGGTTTCTAGCCCTGCTTGATTTAAGGATTGAGGGGTTTGTCCTTTCAGCCAGCTTAAAGCTTGCCTTTGCTATGAAACTGGATAAGTAGTCCACACGGCTTGTTTTTCATTTGGGGCTATTTTCAGCTCTGGAGTCCAGCAAGGTGGAATGATTGAGATGCTTTTTGAGGATTCAAGCTTTTGCCCAGATCCTGTTTGCCAGGATATAGGCCTAGCCATTCCCAGGAGATCAGCTTTTCCAAATAAGCAGTGCTAGAAGGAAGGAGCATTTCCCTTCCCTCTTAATGGAAAGTATAGGAAATGTGAAGGTGGGTGTTCAGTTTAATATTACAATCCTGTTCCTAAATGGAGATGCCTCATGATTTGCAATATTGCTCTGTAGTCTGGAGAGCAGTTTTACGGAACAAATCTGCTCCTTTTTGTTTTTATCTTGTCATTGCAATGGCCAGGCTCTACTGTGGGAGGGGCCCTGTAAACATGTAGACCTGCTGCTGGCCAAGTATTTAGTCTCTTCTGTGTCTGCACACTTCTGTGGCTGAGAGAGCAGATTGTGCAGCCTTGCTGTTCTGGCGGTTGACCCATTGATGGTCTATATCGAGTAGTGTTCTTAGAGTCCGCTCTATAGTAAGTGCTGACTGTGTGCCAGGCAGCTATCATGGGCACCATGCTTGACACTGAGGTTATATCAGAGACATCTAAGACATGATCACTGTCTTACCACTAGGGCTTAACGCAGTAACCAACACGTAAATAAACATTTGTTGTTTAGGAAATGTTGGTCCAAGGAATGAAATACTTTTTATAAGAAATCCAGACAAGGGGGATATGAAAAGGGAGCCAGCAGCAATTGAGTGCCTACTGTGTACCAGGTAATGTGTTAAATCCTTTCATAGTCATTTAATTTTTAATACAGTCTTCTAAATTGATTATTATATTGATATCTTACAGATGAAAAAAAATAAGAGGTTAAGTTACTTGGCCAAAGTCACTTTCTTTCAGCCTTATGCAGGCTTTCTTGAGGGTCTGGCCGCTTGACCTGGCAGAGGGCTCATAGGGAACATGTTTATTTTTTAGAAGTCTGAGACTTTTCAAAGTCAGGAGGAGGGGCAGCTAGATCTCTGGGCTGGGTGTGATAATATAGATAACATGAATTATGTCACCTTGAAAAACTACCAATGAGTGACAGAGGGTTGGGGGTGAGGGGGGGAAATATGCAAATAGGTATTAGAGTATAGTAAATGTTAAAGAAGCCATAAAGCAAGGAGGGTCCCCTTTATATTGTGAGGGGTGCAGTGGGCAATGATTTTTAGTCTGAGGGCTTCTGTACCTCAATTCTTTTTTTTTTTTTTACTTTTTAAAATTGTATAATATTCTATATATACAAAGGAAAGAAAGAAAAAAAGCAATAGTTGTCAAAGTACTCAACAAGTAGTTAGTTACAGGACAGATCCCAGAGTTTGTCATGGGCTACCATTCCATCACTTAAGATTTTTCTTTCTAGCTGCAATCTTTCTAGCTGCTCCAGAACGTAGGTGGCTAGAAAAAATAAATATTTTTATCATCACCATCAACTTTTTTTTTCTTTTTTGTGAAAAATAACATTGTACTTGAACTCTTACCCTTCCTATCCATTCTATTTCTCTTTAGACTCTCCCATGCCACCAAACATGTGTTTTGACAGTTTTGTGAGTGTAAATCTTGTTTTCATCAAGATTGCTACTCCTTGAGAGAGGGAACTCTTTTTCTTGTCACCTCTTAGATATCTGACCTGGACCATGTCCTTTACCCGTTCTGTGCCTCAGTTGCATTATCTGTAAAATGAAGCTAATGAGACACAGATATTTACAGTCTGAAAGCTGGGACTGATCCAGGTGGTAGAGCACCCACTTCTCCCAAATCTATGATTTCTGTGAGCATATTCTTCTCATCCTAATGTGGGGCTGGTCATCCAAGAGGCTTTGAGTTAAATTTGTCACAGAGATTGCTGAGGGTATTTTATGGCACCTCAGAAGTCATTAGAGCTTTCCTTTGTCACCTCTGTTAGAGCTGCAGATCCAGAGGGACTGGCAGAAACTCTTGTCTTCTCCTGACTAGTCTCTTGGAGTGAATCAACCTTTCCAGCTTGGTAGTGAGGATTTGACTGTTTTTAAGTTTAAGAGGATATTGTATTTAAATGTGTCTTGTGGTGTATCTTCTTTTATTATCAGCCAGGCCATGCGAGAGAGTCAGTGGTTTCCTGATTTTACATATGGGAGGTAGTGCTTGAGCACTGGGACTGGACGCAGCCCTTTGGACTTATTCCTCTCCGGGCATTGAGCCCGTGGTCTGAGGCTCCATTTACGTCCAGTACCCAGTTGAGCTCTAAACTTGTGAAATAATATACTTTGATAAGACTTGGGGTCCCAAGGGACCTACAGAAAGTCGTAGGGATTTTGAGCTACAGTTAAGTCTACCACTATCAGACAGATAATAATAAAAATAATAATGTTAATTGTTATAATAGAAAACAAATGTATACCGAATTCTTATTTCATGTCAGGAACAAGTACATATTTTATTTATTTAATCCTTATAATCACTAATGAGATAGTTACTGTTACTATTCTGATTTTGTTAATGAGGAACTAAGGTCACATACCTAGTAACTGGTAGAAGTGGGACTCAGCCTAATTGCAAAATTCATGTTCTAATTTCAGAGCCTATGTTTTTAATCACTGCACTGTGCTGCCTCCCCAATGATCTAAATATATGCTTCTACTTCCATGGGTCAGGCTGCTTCTTTGGGAGGAGGGAGATGTAGTTAGAGGCCATCTCTTCCTCAGCATGTGGAAGATAGTAAGGCATTTATTTTTGGAATGCGTGCTCAATGCCACACACTGTTAGGCACGAAGGATACTAATTTTATTAATATTTTAATTATTCAATAAAAAGATAGTATAACATAAAGTTAAGAACATAACCAAAAAAGGAAAAGTTAAGAGCATAGTTTCTGGAGTTAGACCCAGAATCTGGGCTCAACTTCGTATTTAGCTTTGTTATTCAACTTCTCTTAAATCGATTAATATGCTTAAAGCTCTTAAAATTGTTCCTGCCACAGAGTGATTGCTCAATAAATGTTAGCTATTATTATTAGTATTATTTCTAGATGAGGGCTAATAAATGTGTCAGGCTGTGGGGATAAGTGGTAAACGAGATAATTTCAACCCTGTCCTATAGAGTTTACAATCTTGTGAAGAAGATTTCAACGATGATTAGAAACATGATGAGCCTTAACGAAGAAATGTGGAGTGTTGTGAGTGCCTTCTGCCATCTGAGGGCTCAGCATTCTCTGAGTCAGTAAAGGTGGGATCTGAGGTGGAATAGGAGCAGCATAGGCTCTGGGGCCAGACCTCCTGGGTTCAAATACTGGCTCTGTCACTTACTAACTTTGTGAATTTGGGCTTATTTCTTAATTGGTCTAAGTTTTGTTATTTTCTTCTGAATAATGGGGATAATAATATTATCTATCTCACAGGGTAGTTATGAGAATTAAGTATGTAATATTTGTAAGTACTTAGGGCAGTGCCTAGCGCTAAGTACTATAGTGCATGTTAAATAAAATAAATAAATGAAGCACACTTTTAAATTTATTTTTAATTAATTTTTAAATTAAAAAAATTACAAAAAAGAAACACAAACATTGTTAACATATGATCATTCTGTTCCACATATATAATCAGTAATTCACAATATCATCACATAGTTGCATATTCATCATCATGATCATTTCTTAGAACATTTGCATCAAGTCAGAAAAAGAAAAAAATTCATACATACCATACCCCTTACTCCTCCCTTTCATTGATCACTAGCATTTCAATCTAAGTTTATTTTAGCATTTGTTCCCCCATTATTTATTTTTATTCCATATGTTTTACTCATCTGTTGACAAGGTAGATAAAAGGAGCATCAGACACAAGGTTTTCACAATCACACAGTCACATTGTGAAAGCTATATAATTATACAATCATCTTCAAGAAACATGGCTACTGGAACACAGCTCTACATTTCCAGCAGTTCCCTCCAGCCTCTCCATTACATCTTGACTAACAAGGTGATATCTATTTAATGCATAAGAATAACCTCCAGGATACCCTCTCGACTCTGTTTGGAATCTCTCAGCCATTGACACTATATTTTGTCTCATTTCTCTCTTCCCCCTTTTGGTCAAGAAGGTTCTCTCAATCCCTTGATTCTGAGTCTCAGCTCATTCTAGGATTTCTGTCCCATGTTGCCAGGAAGGTCCACACTCCTGGGAGTCATGTCCTATGTAGACAGGGGGAGGGCAGAAGCACACTCTTTTTACAACATTAATCTCTTTGTTTTCAACTGATTTTTTTAAAAGTTTATTTATTTATTTATTTGCATGGGCAGGCACCAAGAATCGAACCCAGGTCCCTGGCATGGCAGGTGAGAACTCTGACTGCTGAGCCACTGTGGCCCACCCTTTATTTTAGTTTTTTTAATTTAAGAAAACAAACAATACACTTAGAACCACCAAAAATGGGTATCTTAGTTAGCCTAACCATAGGCATATTTAAGTAAAGTATCCATATAATCACTGTAAAGCCTGTTTGTGCCATAAGTTTCATAAACTAATTTAAAATTAAGGCAACAACAAAAAAATCTACAAATTCAGATAGCAAAGTAAACCATATATTTTTTAAAAAAAATTTTATTATGAACAGCAAACAAACATACAAACATTCTTGACATGGTTACAATCTGTGGCTCACAATATCATCATATAGTTGTGTATTTATCACCATGATCATTTTTTTAATATTTGCATCTCTCTAGTAAAAGAAAGTAAAAAGAAAAAACTCATGCATGTCATATCCCTTACTCCTTCCTCTCATTGACCACTAATATTTCAATCGACTCAATTTTAAATCATAAATCTTAATGTTCTTCTTTTTAAAACCAAATTTGTTAACTTGTCCTATTCTATAGGTTTAAAGTTCAAGTTCATTAATGTGGAGTATGAATAGGGTAATCAGGTTTGCCTGGGATCGTTCTGGTTTGCAGCTTTTTTTCTGTCTCTTCTTTGCTCTCAGAAGTGATTGGTTTAGATCAGAACGTATATTGTCACCCCTAATATGAGGCCTCCCCATGATCTGGTCCTTTGTCTTGCTCCAGTCTTATCTTTGACCTTGCTCTGCAAGCACTTTACCTAAGTGTTCCTGTGACCCTCTTGTCATTTCCCAAAGGTATGTTATATTTTTTGCATTTCTGAACATTTGTACATGCTGTTCCCTCTGCCTGGAATGACTTCTCCCATTCACCTTCGTCTCTCCTCCTTTTATCCTTGCCCTCCTGGCATTTGTGTACTTCTTCAAGATTTACCTCAGTTATCTTCTCTATGAAGATTTGGCCTTGTATGCTTAGTTAAGTTACTCATCTTCTCTTTTTTGCTATAATCAATAGTATATTAAACATATAGCCCTTTATATGATTCTTATCACCATTGTATTGTAATTGTTTGTTACTTTTGTGTTTTCCTACCAGAGTTTGAGTTGCTAGAAGGCAGAGACTGAGTATTTTTATTTCATTTAAAAAAAGTATTGTTATACAATAAAACAAACAAATGCCTGATTAATTTGTATATATTTATACACTCATGTCACCATCACCCAGCTTAGCAGAGAAGTTGGCAAACAGTTTCTGTAAAGAGCCAGATAGCAGATATATTATATTTGGTGGATGTGCTGGTTTGAAAGGATTTATGTGCCCTGTAAAAGACGTGTTTTAATCCTAATCCCATTTTGTAAAGGCAGCATTTCTTCTAATCTCTTTTCAATACTCTCTGTTGGAAACTTAATTAGATTATTTCCATGGAGATGTGACTCAATCAAGTGTGGGTATTAAACTTGATTAGGTGGAAACATGGCTCCACCCCTGCCAGGTGGGTCTTGATTGGTTTTACTGGAATCCTTTAAACGAAGAAGCACTTTGGAGAAAGCTGGAGAATGATGACAACCACGAGAAAGCTTCAGATCACTGCAGAACCACAAAGTAGAGAGTTCACCAGCCAGCGGCCTTTGGAGATGATGTAGGAAAACACCTCCCAGGGAGCTTCATGAAACGAGAAGCTGGGAGAGAAAGCTAGCACACTTCTCCATGTGCCCTTCCGGACTAGAGAGAAACTGCTGAATGTCATCAGCCTTCTGGAATCAAGGTATCTTCCCCTAGATGCCTTATCTTGGACATCTTTATAGACTTGCTTTAATTGGGAAATTTTCTTAGCCTTAGAACTGTAAACTAGCAACTTATTAAATTCCCCCTTTTAAAAGTCATTCTGTTTCTGGTATATTGCATTCCGGCAGCTAGCAGACTAGAACAGTGGGCCACATGGTTTCTGTTGAGGTGGCACGTTCCAGCAGGAAAGTAGCCAAAGGCAATGTGTAAGTGGACATACACATCTGTGTTCCAATAAAACTTTATCTACAGAAGCAGGTGTTAGGCCAGTTTTAGCTGGAGGTGTCATAGTGCCCAAGGGCAGCATAGACATTCAGTAAATGCTTATTGAATTATAAACAAAAACCTTCATCTCAGAAATCCTTTTCTTGATTTTTTTTTTTTTTTTTTTTAGCAGTAAGGCAACCTGCATCTACAGGGCAGGGCTGTGCGTTTGAGAGGTAGTTCTTGAAACAAGTTGACTTTTTTTACCTCTTCATTAATTTTTTTATTGAGATATAATCATCTAAAGTGTACAATCAGTGGTTCACAGTATCATCCTAAAGCTTTGCATTCATCATTACAATAGATCTTTGAACATTTTCATTACTTGAAAAACAATAAAAATAAGAATAAAAATAAATGTAAAAAAGAACACCCCAAACATCCCATAACCCCCGTATTCCCCTATTGTTTATTTATTTTTTTTTCTTAATCATCTTTCCATATACAGGATAAAGGAAATGTCAGTCACAAGGTTTTCACACTTGCACATTCATACTTTAAGTGCTTTATAGTTATACAATCATCTTCAAGAATGAAGGCTATTGGATTATAGTTCAACAGTTTCAGGTATTAGCTGCGGTATTAGAGTATTAGCTACTCCAATATACCCAAAACTGAAAAGGGATATCTGTATAATGCATAAGAATAACTTCCAGAATGATTTTTTGACTCCATTTGAAATTTCTCAGCCACTGAAACTTTTTCATTTATCATATCTACAATGTCAGGGCCAGGCTGATCTCTGGGAGTCATGTCCCACATTGCCAGGGAGATTTACACCCCTATGAGTAATGGCCTCAAAGGGGGGAGGGCAGTGATTTCACCTGCGGAGTTGGCTTAGTGAAACAGGCCATATCTGAGCAACAAAAGTTCTCTGGGGGTGACTCTTAGGCATAATCATAAGTAGGGTTAGCTGCTTCTTTGCAGAAATAAGTTTCATAAGGGCAAGCCCCCAAATCAAAGGTCTGTCCCATCAAATTGGCAGTCTCCAATGCTTGTAAGACTATCAGGTTTTCTCCAGGTGGAGAAGTTTAATATTTCCACCTTCTTCCTCAGTCCCTCAAGGGGACTTTGCAAATCCTTTTCTTAAAAATATTTTGTGTGTGGACCACAGTGGCTCAGCAGGCAGAGTTCTAGCCTGCCACGCTGGAGACCTGGGTTCGATTCCTGGTGCCTGCCCATGCAAAAAAAAAAAAGTTATTGAGAAATCTTCACATATATACAGTCCATATTTGCATCACTCCAGAAAAAGAAAAAAGAAAAAGAAAAAACTCATATGTCCTGTACCTTTTACCCCTCCCCCTCTTTGACCAGTAGTATTTCCATCTACCTAATTTATATTACCCCTGATCCCCCTATTATTTATTTATTTTTTTATCCATATTTTTTTACTCTTCTGTCCATACCTTAGATAAAGGAGCATCAGGCACAAGGTTTTCACAATCACATAGTCACATTGTAAAAGCTATATCGTTATACAATCGTCTTCAAGAACAAAGGCTACTGCAACATACCTCAGCGGTTTCAGGTACTTCCCCCCAACTCTGGTAGCATTTTGATGTCTTTATGTAATTCCTTCCAGTTGAAAAAAAATTATTGTGGTATAACTTAAGCACAGTATAATCCACAAATTCTAAATATATAGCTTAATGAATTTAAGCTGATTTTAGAATTTCAACAAGCCTAATGGAAATTGGACATTTACCTACAATAAAAGTGTTTTTGCTTTTGGCTTCAGTTATGTTAGTTCAGGGTGAAAACACTTGTTTGCTGATGCTGATTGGTGCTTTGACTAGCAGTTGATGGCATTTTAGGGCATAAACCTGTCCAGTGATAGAGTGACCTTGAACCCAAGTATAGAGCAACAGCCAAAAGAAGCAAATGATAGCAGGGCCCAGTGCTTGAATGTCTGTTGTGCTGGTTTGAATCTGTGATGGACCCTAGAAAAGTCATGTCCTTTAATCCTCATTCAATATTGCTGGCTGGGAGTTTTTTGATTGTTCCCATGGCGATGTGATCCACCCAATTGTGGGTGATAACTTTTGATTAGATGGCTTCCATGGAGTTGTGACTTCCCCTATTCCAGGTTGGTCTTGATTAGTTTATGGGAATCCTTTAAAAGAGGAAACATTTTGGAAAGAGTGATGAGATCCATGAAAGCCACGAGAACCACAGAGCCCAGGTAGCCAGAGATTTTTGGAGATGAAGAAGGAACATGCCCCCGGGGGAGCTTCATGAAAAAAGATTCCTGGAGAGAAAGTTAGCAGATGTTGCCTGCCATGTTTGCCATGTGCCTTTACAGTTGAGAGAGAAACCCTGAACTTCATCGGCCTTTCTTGAGTAAAGGTAACCTCTTGTTGGTGCCTTAATTTGGACATTTTTATAGACTTGCATGGTCTTTGAACTGTAAACTTGCAACTTAATAAATTCCCCTTTTTGAAAGCTGTTCCGTTTTTGAGATACTGCGTTCCAGCAGCTTGCAAACAAGAACATCTACGTTCATTTTCTTGCTCATTACCATAAAACCAGGTTGATGAGGTGTGTAATTTCACAGTAGTATTATGTACCATTGATAATTTTGTATGGTAGGTGTATTAGTTAGGGTTCTCTAGAGAAACAGAATCAACAGGGAACACTTGCAAATATAATATTTATAAAAGGGTCTCACATGACCGTGGGAATGCAGAGTCCAAAATCCGCAGGGCAGGCTGTGAAGCTGACAAGTCCGATGGAGGGTCTGGACAAACTCCACAGGAGAGGCTCACCAGCCGAGATAAGAAGAGCCTGTCTCTTCTGAATCCTCCTTATAAGGCTTTCAGTGATTAGGTTAAGCATCACTCATTGCAGAAGACACTCCCCTTTGGCTGATTACAAATGGAATCAGCTGTGGACGCAGCTGACATGATCATAATTTAATTCTATGAAATGTCCTCATGCAACAGCAAGCCAGCACTTGCCCAACCAGACAAACAGGTACCACTACTTGGCCAAGTTGACACATGAACCTGACCATGACGGTAGGTTAAAATCTGGGTCAGTATTTTGAAAAGAAAAAGTAGTAGTAGTAAACACAGCTGAAAAGATTGAATCATTACTCAATAAATGTGCTTTGTTCATAGACTAAGTCATTAAAAACAGAAGGGACTGTGAAGGAGAATAATCTAAGTGTTGATAAAAAAGGATAAGTCCTACTATTTTGGAAGGATGAAGCGATATGTTTCTGAGTCAGGGAATAGACAGTTAAACTCTGTCACTAACACTAAGCTTAAATTTTTTTTCCCTTATCATAGGCCCTCTTCACATGGGGCTTTTAAAAAATTTTTCAATTTTTCAATTTAATCATTTGGGGCTGGTACTTTAGAAACCTAGCTCCTAGGCTGAGGGTTAATTTTCAAGTGATATCTAGGGTGCTTCCCAAACTGCGCGCGCGCGCACACACACACACACACACACACACACACACGCACACACACACACACACACTACAGCTGGCCAGGCCCATAGGGTTTGCCCATTGAGTCTTAATTCCTATTGCCTGTCATGTATTCATGAGATATTTATTTGTATTTGCTGAATATTGGAAGGGATTAGCATAAAGGGTGGAATTAGTGGAGTGGTAGTTGAGTAACTTTACTGTCAGGGATAAAAGACAAATTGTCTCCTATGTATTTCTAATAATGATAACATAAACTTTTAGAATATAGACACTTTCACTCAAACATTAGAGACTCCCAAGTTAATAGGCCAAGCACCTGATCTTGATGACTGCTTTTTTTTATGCCTCTGGATAAGCTAAGATGATGACTGTACTTATGAAACATTTTTTTAATTGTGAAATATAGACACAAAAAAGCAATAAATTCCCAAGTACATTTTAACAGATAGTTATAGAACAAATTTTTTTTTTTTTTTTTGCACGGGTAGGCACCAGAAATCGAACCCGGGTCTCCAGCATGGCAGGCGAGAACTCTGCTTGCTGAGCCACCGTGGCCTGCCCTATAGAGCAGATTTTAAAGTTTGGTGTGGGTTACAGTTCCACGATTTTTTGTTTTTTTCTTCTACCTGTTCTAAGGCACTGGAGACCAACAGAAATATCAATATAAGGATTTAGTACTCATACTGATTTGTTAAATCCTATCTTCTCTGTTATACTCCTCCTTTCCTTTAAATAACATATGTATGTAAAAGCAATCAATTTCAAAATACATAACAACAGTTAGTTGTAGAACAGATTTCAGAGTTTGAGATGGGTTACAATTTCACAATTTTAGGGTTTTATTTCTGTTCTAAGGTACTAGAGGCTTAAAGGAATATCAGTATAATGAGTCAGCGCTCCTACTCATTTGTTAAACTCGGTCTTCTCTGTATAGCTCCACCATCACCTTTGATTTTTCTCCCACTCTTTAGGGGTATTTGGGCTGTGTCCACTCTAACTTTTTCATTTAAAAGGGGCTGTTGATAATATGGGATGGGGGATGGAACTAGTTGTGGTTCTGGAAGGGCTGGCCCTTTGCATTTCAGGACTTATCTGGTCAAGGGACCCATCTAGAGGTTGTCAGTTTCTGGAAAGTTATCTTAGTGCTTGGAACCTTTGTAGAATCTTATATAATGTCCTAGGTTTTCTTTAGGATTGGCAGGAATGGTTTTGGTTGGGGTTTGTCAAGTTACGATAGGTAGCAATGTCTAACTTAAGCATGCGTAAAAGTGACTTCCAGTGTAGCCTCTTGACTCTATTTGAACTCTCTCAGCAACGGATACCTTATTTGTTACACTTCTTTTCCCCCGTTTTGTCAGGATGGCATGGTTAATCCCATGGTGTCAGGGCCAGGCTCATCCCTGGGAGTCATCTCCCACATTGCCAGGGAGACTTTCACCCCTGAATGTCATGTCCCATGTTGGGGGGAGGGCAATGGTTTCACTTGCAGAGTTAGAGTTAGAGAGAGAGAGGCCACAACTGAACAGCAAAGGAGGAACTCTGGAGGTGACTCTTAGACATACCTATAGGTAGGCTAAGCTTCTCCACTACATATATAAGCTTCACAAGAGCAAGCCTCAAGATCAAGGGCTTGGTCTACTGATTTGGGTGTTCCTAATGTTTGACACAATATTAGCGGTTTCCCCAGTGGTAAAGTTTAATAGTTCTATAATTTTTCTCCCATTCCTCAAGGGACTTTGCCAGTACTTCTTGATTATCTGCTTAAGGAGCTCTGGGATGTATCCAGGCATTACATTAAGCTATATAGGATTAAAACCTCTCATTCTTATTCTGGTCTCCCTGTGTTTGGATTGTTTAAATGATCCAGACAGGTTGAATTAGATTATGTGCTACAGAAAATTTAGGTTCTGAACATAATAAACCTTTTTTCCTTTGGTCTCAAAGAGTAGGTGAAGTTCTAAAATATCGGCAATGCCTTCCTTATCTCTATTTTGAATTACCTTAATCCCAACCTGATCAGCTTCGTTCTTATCTCTAAATACCAGGTTATATATATATAAAACAGCCCCTCAAAATCCAGAGATAACAATTACCACTCTGAACTAAATGTGACTGCTATAAGAATTTACAATCTAGGCCCCAGTTTTCTTATAAGTATTTTCTAAATGAGATCATAAAATATTTGCTCTTTTGCTTCTGGCTTATTTTGCCTCACCAAATGTACTATAGATACATTCACATTACTGCATGCCTCACAACTTTGTTCCTTTTTGTAGCAGCACCATGTTGGATTGTATGTTTACATCATCGTTCGACAATCTAATTCACCGCCAGTGCATCTTTCAGCCACCTCCGTCTGCTGTGCCTCATGTATAATGTCCAAAGTCAACAGTCTGTCAACACTGTCAATTTTACATAATTTCATTGTTCCCAAGAGAAAGACAGCCAATTAATACACCTTTACCAAATAGAAAATCCAAACCTCCCCCTAACTCTTGACCCTTCACCCATTATGTACCTCTGGTATTGCTGTGGTACTGTTGATGTTTTCCACTTAAACATAGCCCATAGCATGCAGTAGCATTTTTCTCCCTGTATCACAAAATTATACACTCTTTATACAAGATTTATACCTTTTGCAGTAGTTCACACAAGAACTTATTTATATTTGTAGTGTTAATCAGTGGGACACATGAGTTTACACAACCCCTTTCAGTCATGTTCACCTTCAATATGGTAATCATACTTATAGACCTACTGGTGAACTGCCTTCACTTCTATCTATTTGCTGACAATTAAGTTCATCCTCATTAGCAAACTAACTATCTCAAGCTTTTGTGCATCTCTAGGTCCCTATATTCTGTATTAAAAACCTCTAATTTTACCTTTACCATGGTTGTAAAAGTGGAATTATACAGTATCTATCCTTTTGTGTCCACCTTATTTCACTCAGCATTACGTCCTCAAGGCTCATCCAACTTGTCATGTGTTTCAGGAAGTCATTTTGTGTTAGTGCTGCATAATATTCCATTGTATGTATATACTACATTTTGTTAGTCCACTCGTCTGTTGATGGGTATTTGTATTGTTTCCATCTTTTGGCGATTGTGAATAATGCTGCTGTGAACATCAGTGTGCAAATCTTTGTTTGTGACACTGCTTTCAGCTCTGCTGGATATATACTGAGTGGTGGTATTGCTGGACCATAGGGCAACTTGATATTTAGTTTTCTGAGGAATCGCCAGACTGTCTTCCATAGTGGCTGTGCATAAGTGTATAAGTGTCCCAATTTCTCCAATCCTCTCCAACATTTGTAGTTTCCTGTTTGTTTAATAGCAGCCATTCTTACAGGTGTGAGATGGTATCTCATTGTAGTCTTGATTTGCATTTCCCTTATAGCTAATGAGAATGGGCATTTCTTCATGTGCTTTTTAGCTATCTGTATTTGCTCTTTGGAAAAATGTGTGTTC
This sequence comes from Myrmecophaga tridactyla, assembly GCA_004026745.1. Classification (NCBI taxonomy): domain Eukaryota; kingdom Metazoa; phylum Chordata; class Mammalia; order Pilosa; family Myrmecophagidae; genus Myrmecophaga; species Myrmecophaga tridactyla. Next base: position 25,884 of record PVIY010007320.1, on the reverse strand, counting down.
CTTTCTTTGCCCATTTTAAAATTGTGTTGCTTGTTCTTTTGTTGTTGAGTTGTATCATATCGTTAGTATACAGGACATCAAACCTTTATCCGATGTGTGATTTCCAAATATTTTCTCTCATTGAGCTGGCTGCCTCTTCACCATTTTGACAAAGTCATTGGAGGCTCAAAAGCATTTGATTTTGGGGAGTTTCCATTTATCTATTTTTTTCTTTTGTTGCTTGTGCTTTGGGTGTAAAGTTTAGGAAGCTATCTCCTATTACTAGGTTTTGAAGGTGTATCACTAAATTTTCTTCTGGAGCTTTATGGTTCTGGAGCTTTATGGTACTGGTTCTTATGTTTAAATGTTTGATCCAATTTGAGTTAATTTTTATATAGTGTGTAAGGTAAGGGTTCTCTTTCATTTTTCTGGCTACTGATATCCAGTTCTCCCATGCCTATTCATGTATTTATTTTTGCTAATTATTATTTTATTATAAATATATTCTTTTTAAAAATATTGTTGTTATAGACAATGAACAGACATACAAATATTCTTAACATATTAAGCATTCTTGACATGGTTACAATCAGTGGCTAACAATATCATCACATAGTTGTGTATTCATCACCATGATCATTTTTTTTGAACATTTGTTATCTCTCTAGCAAAAGAAAGAAAAAAGAAAAAACTCACACATACCATACCCCTTACTAATCCCTTTCATTGACCGCTAGTATTTCAGTCTATTCAATTTATTTTAACTTTTGTTTCCCCTATTATTTATTTACTTTTTTATCCATATTTTTTACTCATCTGTCCATACCATAGATAAAAGGAGTATCAGACAGAAGGTTTTCACAATCACACTGTCACATAGCGAAAGCTATATCATCATGCAATCATCTTTAAGAAACATGGTTACTGGAACAGAGCTCTGGAGTTTCAGGCGCTTCCCTCTAGCCACTCTAATACACCATAAACTAAAAAGGGGGTATCTAATAATGCATATGAATAACGTCCAGGATAACCTCTTGACTCTGTTTGAAACCTCTCAGCCACTGACGCTTTATTTTGTCTCATTTTTCTCTTCCCCGTTTTGGTCAAGAAGGTTTTCTCAATCCCTTGATGCTGCATCCCAGATCATTCTAGGATTTCTGTCCCATGTTGCCAGGGAGTCATATCCCACAAAGAGAGAGGGAGGTGGTGAGTTTACTTGCCGTGTTGGCTGAGAGAGTGAGAGAGAGCCCACATCTGAGCAATAAAAGAGGTTCTCTGGGGGTGACTCTTAGGCCTAAGTTTTTTTTTTTTTAACTTTTTTTATTGTATTGTATAACGTATATACAAAGCAGAGAAATAAATAAGCAATAGTTTTCAAAGCACTTTTCAACAAGTAGTTACAAGACAGATCCCAGAATTTGTCATGGGCTACTATACAGTCCTCTCAGATTTTTTCCTTCTAGCTGCTTCAGAATATAGCAGGCTAGAGGGCTTAAATCTTTTTTTATCATCATAGTCAACCTTTTTTCTCCTTTTGTTGTGAAAAATAACATATATACAAAAAAGCAATAAATTTTGAAGCATCGCACCACAATTAGTTGTAGAACATATTTCAGAGTTTAACATGGGTTACAATTCAACAATTTTAGGTTTTTACTTCTAGCTGCTCTAAGATACTGGAGACTAAAAGAGATATCAATTTAATGATTCAGCATTCATATACATTTGTTAAGTCCTATCTTTACTGTATAACTCCACCGTCACCTTTCATCTTTCTATCTCTCTCTTTAGGGGTGTTTGGGCTATGGCCATTATCAGTTTTTCATATTGGAAGGATCTGCCACTAATATGGGGAAGGGAGATGAAACTATCTGATGTTCTGGAGAGGCTGGGCCCTCTAGGTTTTAGGACTTGTCTGGACCAGGACCCATCTGGAGGTTGTAGGTTTCTGGAAAGTTACTCTAGTGCATGGAACTCTTATGGAATCTTATATATTGCCCTAGGTGTTTTTAGGATTGGCTGGAATGGTCCTGGTTGGGGTTTGGCAGGTTATGATAGGTAGCAGTGTCTAAATGAAGCTTGCATAAGAGCAACCTCCGGAGTAGCCTCCAAACTCTCTCTGCCACTGATACTTTATTAGTTGCACTTCTTTTTTCCCTTTTGGACAGGATGGAATTGTTGATCCCACGGTGCCAGGTCTGGATTCATCCCCGGGAGTCATCTCCCACGTCACCAAGGAGACTTTTACCCCTGGATGACATGGTCTACATAGTCGGGAGGGCAATGATTTCACTTGTAGAGTTGGGCTTAGAGAGAGTGAGGCCACATTTGAGCAACAAAAGAGGTTCTCCAGAAGTATCTTAGGCCTAATTTTAAGTAGGCTTAGCCTATCCTTTGTGGGGATAAGTTTCATAGGAACAAACCCCAAGATTGAGGGCTTGGCCTGTTGATTTAGTTGTTCCCACTGCTTCTGAGGATATCAGGAATTCTCCAAGTGGGGAAGTTGAATTTTCTCTCTTTCTCCTAATTCCCCCAAGGGAACTTTGCAAATACTTCTTTATTCACTGTTCAAATCAGTCTGAAATTTATCGGGACGTCACACTAACCTGGACTAGACTACAAAATCTCATGCCCTATTCAAGATTCCATGAACTTATGGTGTTCAATTAAATTGTCCATAGAAGTTAAATTAGGAAATATACTAGACAAAATAGAAATTTTGTTCCAAATAAATATTTCTTGCTTTAGCCTCACACAGAAGTTGAAGTTTTAAAATATGAATGACCATCTATTTTCAACACCTTGCAATATTGACATTTCTTTGTTCTTTCTCATGCAAAACATTCATGTCCATTTATTGAAAAGACTGTTTTGCCTCAGTTCAGTGGATTTGGGGGCCTTGTCGAAGAGTATTTTACCATAGATTTGTTGGTTTATTTCTGCACTCTTGATTCAATTCCATTGGTCAATTCTTTTATCTTGGTGCCAGTACCATGCTGTTTTGACCACTGTGACTTTATAAGTTCTAAAATTGGGGAGTATTAATCCTCCAACTTAATTTTTTTTTTTAGGATACTTTTAGCTATTTGGGGTCTCTTTCCCTTCCAGATGAATTTGTTAACTAGTTTTTCCAAATCTTCAAAGTAGGTTGTTAGAATTTTGATTGCGTACTGTGTTGAATCTGTAGATCAATTTGGGTAGAATTGACATCTTAACTACACTTAACTTTCCTGTCACTGAGCATGGAATGTCTTTCGACATATTTAGATCTTTGATTTCTTTTAACAATGTTATGTAGTTCTCTGTGTACAAACATCCCTGGTCAAATTCATTCCTAGATACTTAATTCTTTTAGTTGCTCTTTTGAATGTATTTTTTCCTTAATTGACTCCTTGGTTAGGTCACTGCTTGTGTATAGAAACATAACTGATTTTTGCACATTAATTTTATAATATGCCACCTTGCTGAATTTATTTACTAGCTTAAGTAACTTTGTTATACATTTCTCAGGATTTTCCAAGTATAGGATCATGTCATCTGCAAATAATGAAAGTTTTATTTTTTCCTTTCCAGTTTGGATGCCTTTTGTTTCTTTTTCCTGCCTAATTGCTCTCGCTAGAACTTCTAGTATAATGTTGAATAATAGTGGTGACAGAGGGCATCCTTGTCTCATTCCTGATCTTAGGGCGAAAGCTTTCAGCTTCTTACCATTGAGTACGATAATTGATATGGGTTTTCATATATGCCTTCTATCATGTTGAGGAAGTTACCTTGGATTCCTACCTTTTGAAGTGTTTCTATCAGAAAAGATGTTGAATTTTGTTGAATGCTTTTTCAGCATTAATTGAGATGATCATATGATTTTTCCTTTTCAGTTAGTTAATGTGCTGTATTACATTAACTGATTTTCTTGTGTTGAATCATCCTTCCATTCCTGGTATAAACCCCACTTGGTCATGGTATGTAATTCTTTTAATGTATTGTTGGATTTGTTTTCCTAATACTTTTTTTTTTAAACTTTTTAAATTGTATAATATAACATATATACAAAGCAAAGAAATAAAAAAGCAGTAGTTTTCAAAGCACTCTTCAACAAGTGGTTACAGGACAAATCCTAGAGTTTGTCATGGGCTACCATACGATCCTCTCATATTTTTCCTACTAGCTCCTCCAGAATATAGGAGGCTAGAGGGCTTAAATACTTTATCATCACAATCAACTTTTTTTCCTTCTTTTTTTGTGAACAATGACATATATACAAAAAAGCCATAAATTTCAAAGCACAGCAGCACAATTAGTTGTAGAACATATTTCAAACTTTGACATAGGTTACAATTTCACAATTTTAGGTTTTTACTTCTTGCTGCTCTACAATGGAGACTAAAAGAGATATCAATTTAATGATTCGGCATTCATATTCATTTGTTAAGTCCTATCTTCTCTATATAATTCTACCATCACCTTTGATCTTTCCATACCTCTCTTTATATGTATGGGCTGTGGCAATTCTAAATTTTTGATATTGGAAGGATCTGTCACTACTATGGGGTAGGGAGATGGAACTATCTGATGTTCTGGAGAGGCTGGACTAGGTTTCAGGACTTACCTGAATCAGGGACACATCTGGAAGTTGTAGGTTTCTGGAAAGTTACTCTAGTGCCTGGAACACTTGTGGAATCTTATATATCGCCCTAGGTGTTCTTTAGGATTGGTTGGAATGGTCCTGGCTGGGGATTGGCAGGTTATGACAGGTAGCAAAGTCTACCTGAAGCTTGCCTAAGAGCAGCCTCCAGAGTAGCCTGTCGACTCTATTTGAACTCTTTCTGCCACTGATATTTTATTAATTACACTTCTTTTCCCCCTTTTGGTCAGGATGGCATTGTTGATCCCATGGTGCCAGGGCCATACTCATCCCTGGGAGTCCTCTTCCACATCGCTTGGGAGACTTTCACCCCTGGATGTCATGTCCCATGTAGTTGGGCAGGCAATGATTTCATTTGAAGAGTTGGGCATAGGGAGACTGAGGCCACATCTGAGCAACAGCAGAGGTCCTCCAGAAGTAACTCTTAGGCATGCCTATAGTTAGTCTAAGCTTCTTTGCTATCTACATAAGCTTCACAAGAGTAAGCCTCATGATCGAGGGCATAGCCTGTTGATTTGGATATCCCTAAATTTTGACATAGTAGATTCCCTGATGGTAAGGTTTAATAGTTACATATTCTTTCTCCCCTCCCTCAGGGGACTTTGCCAATACTTTTTGATTATCTGGTTAATATACTTAAGGATATTTCCAGGCATTACAATAATCTATACAGGATTAAAGGACCTCTTTCTTACTCTGTGCCTCCTGTGTTAGTTGTTCAAATGAACTAATTAGATTGTTGAATTAGATTATGCACTACAGAAAATTTCAGTTCCAGATCAAATAAACCTTTCTTCCATTGGTCTCAAAGAGTATGTGTGGTTCTGAAATATAGACACTGTCTTCCTTACCCCTATGTTCTGAATTACTTCAACCCCAACCTGTTTGGCTTCGTTCTTATCTCTAATTATCAGGTTACATATATATAAAACAGCCTCTCAAAATCCAGAAATAATAATCACCATTCCGTACTGAATGTGTCTGCTCTAAAAGCTTACAATCTAGGCCCCTGTTTTCTTTTAAGCATTTTCTAAAGGTGACCATACCATTGTTGTTTTTTTGTTTCTGGCTTATTTTGTCTCACCAAATGTCCCACATGTTCATTCACATCGTTGCATGCCTGACAACATTGTTCCTTTTTATAGGAGTACAACCTTTGTTCATAAGTATACATCATTGTTTGCCAATCTACTTCTTCATCAGTGCATCGTTCAGCCACCTGCATTCATCAGGCATCACGTAGAGAGCCCAAAGTCCACAGTCCACCAACATTCTCAAACTTATATAATTTCATTGTTCCCAAGACACAGAAAACCTGTAAACACCCCCTCACCAAATAGGAAATCTAAACCTCCTCTTCATTCTTGTCCATCACCCCATTATTTACTTCTGCTCTTGCTGTGGTAGTGCTGATGGTTTTCTTCTGAACGTAGCTCATAGCATCCAATAGCAGTTTCCCCCTGTACCCTGGACTTAAAAGCTCTTTATACAATAATCATATCTTTGAAGTAATTCTTACATAAACTAATTCATATTCGTAGTGTGAATCACTGGGACACGTAGGTCTGTACAAACCCTTTCAATCTTGTTCATCTTCAATATGGTAATATTACTTCTAGACCCACTAGAGAATCACCTTCATTCTTTTCAATTCCCTTTACATTGGAGTTCAACCTCATTAGCTAACAGTTTACCCATCTGCAGCTTCTGTGTCTCTCCAGGTACCCCACATTCTGTATTATAAGTCTATGATTATAGCTTTATGCTGGTCATAGAAGTGGAATCATACAATATCTGTCCCTTTGTGTCTGACTAATTACACTCAGGGTTATGTCCTCAAGGCACTTCCATCTTGTCATGTTCTTCCGGACGTCATTTTGTCTTACTGCTGCATAATATTCCATCATATATATGTACCACATTTTGTTTATCCACTCATCTGTTGACAGTCATTTGGTTTGTTTCCATCTTTTGGTGGTTGTGAATAATGTTGCTATGAACATCGGTATGAAATGTCTGTTTGTGTCATTGCTTTCAGCTCTTCTGGGTATATACCAAGCAATACTATTGCTGGGTCATAGGGGAACTCAATATTTAGTTTCCTAAGGAATCTCCAAACAGTCTTCCATAGTGGCTGCACCATTATACATTCCCACCAGCAGTGCATAAGTGTCCCAGTTTCTCCACATTCTCCCCAACGTTTTTAGTTTCTTATTAGTCTAATAGCAGCCATTTAAAATAAATTTTTATTAATAAAACAATCCACATACATTATGGACATTCTTTTTTTTCATCATGTAGTTCTATATTCATCATCATGATCATTTCTTAGAGCATTTGCATCAATTCAGAAAAAGAAATAAAAAGAAAACAGAAAAAAATTCATACATACCATACCCCTTACACCTCCCTTTCACTGTAGAAATGTTACTGATTTTTGCACATTAATTCTATATCCTGCCACCTTGTTGAATTTGTTTATTAGCTCAAGTAACTTTGCTGTAGATTTCTGAGGATCTTCCAAGTATAGTATCATATCATCTGCAAATAATGAGTTTTACTTCTTCCTTTCCAATTTGGATGCCTTTTATTTCTTTGTCCTGCTTGATTGCTCTAGCTAGAACTTCTAGCACAATGTTGGATAATAGTGGTGACAGTGGGCATCCTTGTCTTGTACCTTATCTTAGGGGGAAGATTTTCAGTCTCTCTACATCTCTCTACATTAAGTATGATTCTGTCTATCGGTTTTTCATATATTCACTTTATCATATTGAGGTAGTTACCTTTGATTCCTGTCTTTTGGAATGTTTTAATCAGAAAATGATGCTGAATTTTGTCGAATGCTTTTTCAGCATCAATCAAGATGATCATGTGATTTTTCCTTTTTGATTTGTTTTTGTGCTGTATTACATTAATTGATTTTCTTGTGTTGAACCATCCTTGCATTCCTGGTATAAACCCTACTTGGGCATGGTGTATAATTCTTTTAATGTGCTGTTGGATTCAATTTGCTAATATTTTGTTGAGAATTTTTATATCTTTGTTTGCTAGGGAGATTGCCTTTAGTTTTCCTTTCTTTTAGCATCTTAACCTGGTTTTGGTATTACAATGATATTAGCTTCATGAAATGGGTTAAGTAGAGTTCCTTTTTTGTCAGTGTTTTTGAAAATTTGAAGAGGATTGGTGATTGTTCTTCTTGGTATGTTTGATAAAATTCCCCTGTGAAGCCATCTGGCCCTGGGCTTTTCTTTGTAGAAAGATTTTTTGATGAATATTTGAATCTCTTTACTTGTGATTGGTTGGTTGAGATCTTCTATTTCTTCCTGAGTCAGTGCAGTTTATTTGTGTGTCTCCAGGAATTTGTCCAGTTCATCTAAGTTGTGTAGTTTCTTGGCATATAATTGCTCATAGTATCCTTTTAGGATTAAAAAAAAAATTTCTTGAAGATCTGTTGTAATGAACCTCACTGCTCTCATTTCTGATTTTGTTTATTTGCATCCTCTCTCTCTTTTTCTTTGTCAGCCTTGGTAGTGGTCCATCAATTTTATTGATTTTCTCGAAGAACCAACTTTTGGTTTTATTGATTCTTTCTATTGTTCTTTTGTTCTCCCATTCACTTAATTCTCCTTTAATCTTTGTTAATTTCTCTTCTGTTTGCTTTGGGGTTAGTTTCCTGTTGTTTCTCAAGTTCCTCCAGGTGAGCAGTTAAGTCCTCAATTTTTGCCCTTTCTTCTTTTTTTTAAATTAGGACAATAAATATCTCTTTCAGCACAGCCTTTGCTGCATCGCATAAGTTCTGATATGTTGTATTCTCATTTTCATTCGTCTCTACATAGCTACTGATTTCTCTAGCAATTTTTTCTTTGACCTCCTAATTGTTTAAGAGTGTGTTATTTAATCTCCATTTATTTGTGAAAGTTCTTGTTCTTTGGTGGTTATTGATTTACAGCTTCATTGCATTGTGATCAGAGAAGTGCTTTGAATAATTTCAATGTTCTTAAATTTATAAAGACCTTTTTTGTTCCCTAGCATATGATCTATCTTTGAGAATGTTCATGAGTACTAGACAAGAATGTATATCCTGGTGTTTTGGGGTATAATGACCTATATACGTCTGTTAGGTGTAATTCATTTACCACATTGTTTAAGTTCTCTATTTCCTCATTGATCCTCTGGTTGTTCTATCTATAGAGGAGAGTGGTATTATTGAAGTCTCCTACTATTATTGTTGAAATGTCTGTTACTCCCTTCAGTCTTGCCAATTGCTGTCTCATATACTTTGGAGTTCCTTGATTGGGAGCATAGACATTTATGATTGCCATTTTTTCTTGGTTAATTGTCCCTTTTACTAATATATAGTGTTCTTCTTTGTCTCTTATGATGTCTTTACATTTAAAGTCTATTTTATCTAATATTAGTATAGCTATTCCTGCTTTCTTTTGGTTACAGCTTGTGTGGAACATCTTTTTCCATCTTTTCACTTTCAATCTATTTGTATCCTTGTTTGTGAGATGTAAGCAGGATATAGATGGATTATATTTCTTAATCCATTCTGCCAATCTGTAGTTTTTTATTGGTAGGTTTAGTATGTTAACATTGAAAGTTATTACTGTAAAGGCATTCCTTGAATCCACCGTCTTGTCTTTGAATTTATTTTTCAGATCTGTATGTTCATTTTCCTCTTCTCTTTTTATCCTTTAGGTTACCCTTACTTGTACTCTTCAGTTCTGTGCCCCCTCCAGACTTCTCTCCTGACTTTTGTTTCAGCTGATGGAACTCTCTTTAGTATTTCTTGTAGAGCTGGTCTCTTGTTGACATATTCTCTCAGTCTTTGTTTGTCTGTAAAAATTTTAATCTCTTCCTCACTTTGAAGGACAATTTGGCTGGGTACAGAATTGTCGGTTGGAAGTCTTTGTTTTTCAGGATCTTAAATATATCATACCACTGCCTTCTCGCCTCCATAGTGTCATTTGATTAGTCTAAACTCAACCTTATGTGATTTTCCTTGATGTCATGGATTGTTTTTCTCTTGCCGCTTTCAGGATTTTCTGCTTCTCTTCAACATTTGACAGACTGATTAGTATATATCTTGGAGTAGGCCTATTTGAATTTATTCTATTTGGAGTTCATTGAGCTTCTTTGATTTGCATATTTATGTCTTTTATAAGACTTGGGAAGTTTCCCCCATTATATCCTCCACTAGTTTTCCTAGTCCTTTATTCTTCTTTTCTCCTTGTGGGATACCGATCATACTTACATTTGTGTGCTTTGTTTTGTCCATCATTTCCCTGAGATCCAATTCAATTTTTCCATCTTTTTTGTCATTTGCTCTTTTGTGTGTTTGAAATCAGTTGTCCTGTCCTCTAGTTCACTTATTATTTCTTCTGACTTTTCAAGTCTTTTGTTGTGTGTCTCTAATATATTTTTGATTTGGTCTACAGCATCTTTAATCTCTGTGATATCTGCTATTGTATTAATTCTTTCAAATTCCTCTTTATGCTCTTGTATTGTCTTCTTGATCTCTTTTATATCATTAGCCAACCCATTGATTTTATTCAGTAGAGTTATGTGAACATCTTTGATTAATTGTTCCAAAGTCTGTGTCTCTTCTGGTGTTTTAATTTGGTCATTAGGTCAGCCTTTATCTGTCTACATTTTCATATGCTTACTGATCTTCTGTTGCCTTCAAGGCATGTAAATACTGATAGGGTTTCTTTGGAAGTTTATTTCCTTCTGTAGTCTAAAGCTTTCTATTTGAGGGACAGGTGTGGTGCAGGATGCGGGATGTGTGACAGGGTACGACAGTGTGATGATGGGTTGCAGCACAGGTATAGGCATGGGTCAGGGATGTGATGCTAGTGCCTCTGGGTGTGGGGTGCAGGGCGCAGGGTTGTGGAGATGCGGTGTGGAAGCTGTGGGGTCAGGGTTCGGCTCAGGCAGGCCTTGTTTAGAAGCAGGGTGTGGCTTGGGGGACACAGAGCTAGGGTGTGGTAGGAGGCGGATGAGGGTAGTGCAAATGCATGGGGGCTGGTGCTTGACAGGATGCTGGTGGGCGCGTGGAGCGTGGGGATATCAGGGTATGAGGTATGGGACATAGAGATTGGGGCATAGGGAAGGCAGGGCATGGGTGTGTCCTTGCACAGGGGGAGGGGCCCTTGGGTACCTGGATGTGGTTGCATGAGTGTGCAAGGGTTGGGCACATGTTGCAGGGGTTTTAGGATGTGAGTCAAGGTTGAGTGATGTCAGGTGGTTGGGGCCCTGGTGCAGGTAGACAAGTGCTGAGGGGTTAGGGCAGGGGTGCACAGATGCTCATGTGAGTACCTGCTAGCTGTGGGAGCAGGGTGCTTGTGCCAGGGTGTGGGCCAAGGGTTGTACCTGTACAGGGCAGAGGGCGTGGGTTGCAAGAGTCAAGAGGTCAGTCCATGGATGCATGGGTGCCCACTGGGGGGTGTGTGTGGCTTTGCTCATGCGCCTGTCTCGGGGGCAGAGCCCTGATGTACGTGCGCATAGAGTGCAGGGCAGCGGGGCTGAGATTGTGCCTTCGTGAGCTGGGGATGGTTGTGGCCCGGGTATAAAGGTGAGAGCTTGCAGCCCAGATATGCAGGTGACTGCCTGCAGGGGACACGGAGGGGAAGGTGGTGGTTGATGGGCTGGGCCTGTGTGCTTTGGTCTTGGGAGGGGCCGGACGAGACTGCACTTTTGCTGGAGATGTGGGTCAGGCTTGATATGCGTGCAAGAGTGGTGCGGGGTGTCACGCTCTGGGGCTCGGATGCCTGCTGGGGAGAGGGTGCTTGGGGTGTGGTAGGGGTGGCAGGTGATGGGGTTCAGGTGTATGGAGTGTGGGGGGAATCGGGGGTGGGTAGCATACATTTGGGTAGCACATTCAAGCCATGGGGCTTGGCTTACTTCCTAGTTCCCATCTCCCTGTCTGTGGACTTCTGAGGGCTCAGGGCTTCTGTTTGGAAAGGGGCACATTATGCTGTTTGCACTAGCTGAATGGTCTCTGATTCTCTGGGTCTCAATTCCCCATCAGCTTTTGCTTAAAAGATTTTAAGAGCCATTGATATTTATTACCTAGATCAGTTATTTCATTAGAGACCTAATTAGATTTGAGTCTGTTTTAAAAATAAAGTTTGAGAACTGTTGGATGTTAAAACTGCTCTTTAGCAGCACCAATGAGAACTGGGAATAAGAAACTGTGAAATGGAGACAATGATTGTAACTAACCTCTAAGACCTTTTTTTTCACTTTTTATTTTAAAAATTATTTGTAACAGGACAGTTGCAAAAATAATATAAGCCCTATACAAAGAATTCCAACATATCCCCACTCTCAGATACCCAGATCCACCAATTTTAACATTTTACCACATTTGTCATATTATTCTATCTATCATCTATCTACTTATTTTTCTATTTTCTGAGCATGTAAATGCAAGTTGCACATATCATACTCCTTGGACATATAATGCTTCCATATGCATTTTCTTTGAGCAAGGATATTTGCTTTGTAAGACTTTTTTTTTGACGAAATAAAAATAGTTTTTATAATTTTTTAGAGCAGTTTTAGGTTCACAGAAAAGTTGTGCAGAAAGCACATGGAATCCCCATATCCCACCTCTGGCTCCCCTACAAACAGTTTCTCCTATTATTAACATCTTACATGAGTGTGGTACATTTGTTACAATTGATGGACCAATATTGATACATTATTAACTTAAGTCCATAAGTTTACATTCGGGTTCACTGTTGTACAGATCTATGAGTTTTGACAAATGTATAATGTCGTGTGTCCACCATTACAGTATTTGACAGAATGGCTTTACTGCCCTACAAATGCTCTGGACTCCACTATTCATCCCTTCCCCTCTCCTCCTGAACCCGTGGCCACCACTGATCTTATGCTCTCTCTCTCTCTCTATTTTTTTTCATTTATTTATTTTTTATTTATGATACATAACCACATATAAACACATTCTTTTGTTTTTGTTTTTTAGTTTTTTTTGTTTGTTTGTGAAACACATTCTTATCATATGATCATTCCATTCTTGTTATATAATCAATAACTCACACTATCATCACATAGTTGTATATTCATCCTCATGATCATTTCTTAGAATGTCTGCATCAATTCAGAATAGCAATAAAAAGAAAACAGAAAAAAATTCATACATACCATACCCCTTACCCCTCTCCTTCATAGCTCACCAACATTTCAATCTACTAAATTTATTTTAACATTTGTTCCCCCTATTATTTATTTATTTTTAGTCCATATGTTTTACATTTATTTATAATCCACAGGTCTGTTGATAAGGTAGACAGAAGGAGCATCAGACACAAAGCTCTCACAACCACACAGTCACACTGTGACGACAGCATACAATTATCTTCAAGGAACATGGCCACCAGAGCACAGCTCCACATTTTCAGGCAGTTCCCTCCAGCCTCTCCAGTACACCTTAACTAAACAGGTGATATCTATTTAATGTGTAAGACTAACCTCCAGGATAACCTCTCGACTCTGCTTGAAATCTCTCAGCCATTGACACTTTATTTTGTCTCATTTCACTCTTCCCCCTTTTTGGTTGAGAAGGTTTTAAGTTTTAAACCTAAACTGCTCAAGCAAGTCCGTTGTTTTTTACCTACATTCTTTCCCCACACAACCCATGCAACAAAAAGGCCCATATGTTTTAACTTTTGGAGGGGAATGAATACACTATCCTACACAAAAGCCAGGCTTGAGAGATAGAACCTCAGGGGCATGTTGGGAGCTCTGCTTTAGTGAGCAGAGTTAAGACTTTGGGGCTACACAGCCTGAATGAAGAAGGGCCTGAAAAGTAACCTTGGGAGCTTCTAAAACTAGACACTTCCTAGCTGAGCATGGGTGAACTAGTCCCTTTTCCTTAAGCCTGTCCAAGGGGCCTGGCTGATCAGGCTTCATTTGTGCCACATCTGACATATCCCACGCCCAGTCTTGGTGGCTGTTTTTAGTCTGACTGCTAGGAATCCTGAGCTATTAACCTTGGGTGAGGCTGAGGGCTCCTTGCTTTTGGCTCTGTTCTAAGGAAGTCCAAGGACAGGAACCTCTATGCAATAGCTTTGGCTGATTCTTGGCTGGCAATACCTTATGTCACTCTGGCCAAGAGAATTGCCGTGGAGCACTTGGTGTTCTCTAGATCTTGTGGAGGTCACAGGCAAACAGGGAAGGAGAGCAAGGCCTTAATTAATTAGGAACTCCTGGTACAGAATCACTTGGCAGTGTCTTACCTCAGCTCCTTTCTGTGGGACTGGCTCCTTCTTCTAGTGACAGTGCAAATACTCCCTCCTTTTATAGCTTTCAGACTGCTGAGAGATCAGTCTTCTTTGAGCTTCAAGACATCTGTGCAGGGTAGTTAAGGGCTGATTTTAAAAGTTGGTAGGTGGAATGAGAAAAATTCCTCCATATATATGTGCAGCACTTTTTAGTCACTAAAGCACATTTTATTTCATTTGTTTTGAACCAACAGTCCTGTGAATTGTGGGTAGAATCTCCCAAATTTTGTTGATAAGAAGAAAGGAAAAGTACTTAATCAAGGTTATGGCTAATTAGACTCTGGGTTCCCAGAGGGATCCTCTTTCTGTCAGTATATGTGGGAAAAGGGGAAAGGAGGAAGGTAAATAATACTGAGTAAATTTTATGTACCAAAACTTGTTTTTAGCCTAGTTTTCTCATAACATTTTGTGGCAAATGATTTTAATTTCTATTTTAATGATAAGGAAGCTGAGCTTCAGAGTGGTTAAGTAATTTACCCAAGATCATATAGCTAAGAATTGGCTGAACCTGGATTCAGCTCTAAGTCTGTTTGACTTTAAAGCCTATGTGTTTCCATCAATATACTACACTCCTTGACAATTATTTATTCTAAAAAATCTTTATGAGCTTCAGATTCAATGCTGGGTACAGAGGATAGAAGGAAGCATAATTAATCTCAGCTCTCTTGGAACTCACGATTTGGAGATGATCACTGCTATAATTGGTGGAATACCAGGGGCATTGGGACTTTAGATGTCCCCTTAATCATTGGTGGTGAGGGAATTGTCATGGAAGGCTTCCCAGAGAAGTGGGTACTTCAGTTAGTCATGGGCCCTGGGGTAAGCCTGCCTGAGTCCCAGCACTTGCTAGCAGTAATACTTTGGGCAAGTTAGTTCACCTCTCTGAACCTACTTCCTTATCTATAGCGTGGAAATAATCATGTAATTTTGGCTCATAGGGCTATTGTGAAGAGTGAAATGAGATGATCCATGTTAGCGTTTAGTAGATTGCCTGGCACATAATAAGTTTTCATTAATTGTCATTATAATTATCATTGTCTAACTTGTGATTCTTCCATATCTAGCTTAGGTAGTGACAAATGAAGTCAAGCTCTCTTGGGGGCCCCTTGGCATCAGTAAAGTAGGAGTTTAGTCTAAGTAATTAAAAAATATTCCTTTCAAGTCTAAGATTCTGTCAAGTTAAAACTGCTAAATTAGTTTCCAGGAGACCGGTTGCCAAGTTCCTTTGTATTTAGTGCCAACTCATTTTGGGTTGGACTCACTAAAGCCATCTCTGGTAAGCCCCCAGAAATGCTACATCTGATAAAAGCCCCTCTTTCTTCTGCTACCTCTTTATTGGACAGATTGGAAGCAGGTCTCTTACAGAAACTGGTTCAGTCCTCTGCCTTTCTTGTGATGGAGCTTGTTGTGATGGAGAAAGTAATGTAATTTTAGTAGTCCAGGCATTCTATCCAACTTTAGGGTTCTGTCTGTTCTGGGTCACTGAAATAACATAAAGGTTATATATTTCTACAGTACACCATTTCTTTTATTTTGGTAAAGAAATGTTTGGTGGGGGTCACATTTCATTCTTTTTCCATGTGACTAACCGTTATTGCAGGATCATATGTGGAAATTTTTGTTTTTTGGGAAGTATCCAGGCTGGAAATTGAACCTGGGTATCCTGCATGGCAGGCAACAGTTCTACCACTGAACAACCCTTGTACCTCCTACAGTGCACCATTTTGTTTGTTTGTTTTTTTAACTTTTTTTTATTATATAGTATAACGTATATACAAAGCAAAGAAATAAAAAAGTGATAGTTTTCAAAGCACTCTTCAACAAGTAGTTATAGGACAGATCCCAGAGTTTGTCATGGGCTGCCATAGATCCTCTCATATTTTTCTTTCTAGCTGGTCCAGAATATAGGAGGCAAGAGGGCTTAAATAATTTTTTATCATCACAATCGACTTTTTTGCCTTCTTTTTTTGTGAACAGAAACATATATGCAGAAAAGATATAAATTTCAAAGCGCAGCACCACAATTAGTTGTAGAAAACTTTGACATGGGTTACAATTTAACAATTTTAGGTTTTTACTTCTAGCTGCTCTAAAATATTGGAGACTAAAAGAGATATCAATTTAATGATTCAGCATTCATATTCATTTGTTAAATCCTGTCTTCTCTGTATAACTCCACCATCACCTTGGATCTTTCCATCCCTCTTTTTAGGGGTGTTTGGGCTATAGCATTTCTAAATTACTCATATTGAAAGGGTGTGTCACTAATACTGGGTAAGGAAATGGAATCATCTGATGTTCTGGAGAGGCTGGGCTAGGTTTCAGGACTTATCTGGACCAGGGACCCATGTGGAGGTTGTAGGTTTCTGAAAAGTTACCCTAGTGCATGGAACCTTTGTAGAATCTTATATATTGCCGTAGGTGTTCTTTAGGATTGGTTGGAATGGTTTTGTTTGGGACTTGGCAAGTTATGATAGGTAGCAATGTCTAATGGAAGCTTGCATAAGAGTGACCTCCAGAATAGCCTCTTAACTCTACTTGAACTCTCTTTGCCACTGATACCTTATTTGATACATTTCTTTTCCCCCTTTTGGTTGGGATGGAATTGTTGATCCCAGGGTGCCAGGGCCAGACTTATCCCTGGGAGTCCTCTCCCATACCGCCAGGGAAACTTTCATCCCTGGATGTCACGTCCCACGTAGCAAGGAGGGCAATGATTTCATTTGCAGAGTTGGGCTTAGAGAAAGAGAGGCCACATCTGAGCAACAACAGAGGCGCACCAGAAGTAATTCTTAGGCATACTTGCAAGTAGGCTAAGCTTCTCCGCTACATATATACATAATTTTCACAAGAATAAGCCTCAAGATCAAGGGCTTGGCCTATTGATTTGGGTGTTCCTAATGTTTGACACAGTATCAGGCATTTCCCTAGTGGTAAAGTTTAATAGTTTCCTATTTTTTCCTCCCATCCCTCAAGGGACTTTGCCAATACTTTTTGATGATCTGTTTAATATATTCTGGGATGTAACCAGACATTACATTAAATTATACAGAATTAAAGGCCCTCATTCTTATTCTTGGCTCCCTGTGTTTCGATTGTTTAAATGAGCTATCCAGACAGGTTGAGTTAGATTATATGCTACAGAAAATTTAGGTTCTGGACAAAATAAAGCTTTCTTCCTTTGGTCTCAAAGAGTAGGTGATGTTCTAAAATATAGACAATGTCTTCCTTACCCCTGTGTTCTGCATTACCTTAATCCTGCCCTGATCAGCTTCGTTCTTATCTCTAAATACCAGGTTACACGTTTATAAAACAGCCTCTCAAAATCCAGAGATAATTACCACTCTGGACCAAATGTGTATGCTATTAAGAGCTTAGAATCTAGGCCCCTGCTTTCTTATAAGCATTTTCTAAAGGAGACCATACAATAAGTGCTCTTTTGTTTCTGTCTTATTTTACCTCACCAAATGTCCCACAATTTCATTCACATTGTCGCATGCCCCACAACTTCATTCCTTTTTGTAGCAGCACAATATTTGATTATGTGTATACACCATCGTTCGCCAGTCTACTTGTCAGCCAGTGCATCCTTCAGCCACCTCCATGAATATTAGGCATCATGTATAATATCCAAAGTCAACAGTCCATCAACACTCTCAATTTTAGATAATTTCATTGTTCCCAAGAGAAAGATAACCAAAAAATAGCCTCGCCAAATAGAAAATCTAAACCTTCCCTTAACTCTTGTCCCTCCCCCCATCATTTATTCCTGCTATTGCTGTGGTACTGTTGATGTTTCCCTGTTATACGTAGCCCATAGCATGCGATAGCAGTTTTCTCTCTATACCCTGACCTTTTCCACTCTGTACAAGAATCATACCTTTGAAGTAGTTCATGCAAGAGCTTATTTATATTTATAGTGTCAATCAGTGGGACACATGGGTCTATACAGGCCCTTTCAATCATGTTCACCTCCAATATGGTAATATTACTTATAGACCTACTAGTGAACCATCGTCACTTCTGTTTCCTTACATTTGAGTTCAGCCTCATTAGCTAACCATTCACCCATCTCTAGCTTCCATGTTTCTCTAGGTCCCCTATATTCTGTATTATAAGCCTCTGATTTTACCTTTACCAGGGTCATAAAAGTGGAGTCATACAGTATCTGTTACAATGCACCATTTAAAAAAGTATTTTTCAGAAGACCAGTGTGCAGGTTTGAAAGTATTATGTACCCTAGAAAAGCCATGTTTTAATCCTGATGCAATCTCCTGGGAGCAATTGTTTCTTTTAATCCTGATTCAATATTGTATGTAGAAGCTTTTTTTTTTTAAATTTTTTTATTAATTAAAAAAAATTAACAAACAAAACATTAAGATATCATTCCATTCTACATATACAATCAGTAATTCTTAATATCATCACATAGTTGCATATTGATCATTTCTTAGAACATTTGCATCGGTTTAGAAAAAGAAATAAAAAGACAACAGAAAAAGAAATAAAACGATAATAGAGGAAAAAAAAGATTATACATACCATATCCCTTACCCCTCGCTTTCATTTTATGTAGAAGCTTTTGATTAAACTGTGGGGTCATTTTGAATTGAGGAATTAGTTCCTGGTCAGGTGTCCTTGGGTGCTACTGAAGAGCAGAAAGGACATTGTCAGGGAAGTGCTCTATCGGGGGAAGTAGGGAGGACTGCCCTCCCCAATTCCATATATTCTGCCAGTTACTTGATTTCTGGTGCTGCCCCTATTTGTTTGTCTGTTGGCTTTTTAATAGTTATTGTTACTGTATTACACTGGAGGTTCTTACAATCTGGCAAGGTATTGCCTCTATAGAAGGTTATCTTATTTGTAATGGATTGTCTGTGTTGGCAATCCACCCCTTATATTGGGTAGTCCACCATACCAAAGCCCAGGAGGGGCAAGGCCCATGTGGCCGAGGCAGGTATTGGTGATCACTTATTGGTTCTGGGCATAGATACTTACTTTCCACACTCAGTTGCCATTGATTTGCTAAGTTTCCACAGTCTATTACTTGGCTAGCATCAAACTGTACAGTTTGGGACTCTAAACCTTCAATTACATTTACCACCAATTTGATGGGGCTCATTGCTTTCCAAATTTGGAACATCATAGCCAATATAATTATTCTCATTTTTAGATCAGGCTTCAGATCCCTCACCTGTCTTATTAAAATGCAGAATCCAAACCTCCCCCACTTCTTTTCCTCCCAACTATTATCTCTTTCAAGTAATCTTTAAAGGGTCCAATGTTGGCGTAATTTCCCAGGAATCAGACTGTGTTGTTGGATCTTATCATCCTGCTCAGGTACTGATCCTTTTACTCAGGTGTAGTGAGTCCAGCCTTTTGTTGCTGTCCAAATTGCTGTTTCAGTTGTCAACCAATCTTGATAAGGTCCTTCCCAGGCTGGTTGGAGTTTGGACTCTTTCCACGATTTGATGAGGACCCAACTGCTGGATTGGTGTTGATGAACAACAAATTCAAGAGGTGGGGTCTGCTGCCAGCAAACCATGGTGCCTGAGGGATGACAGAGTAGAAGAAAAAGCCAGTATATAATCCTTAAGGAAGAGGTCCTTTTTTTTTTTTTTAAACTTTTTTTATTAATTAAAACAATTAACAAAAAAGCATTAAGATATCACTCCATTCTACATATACGATCAGTAATTGGAAGAGGTCCTTTGAATCTAAAGAAGGGAGATCTTTAGTTTTCCATGGAAAAGGCAAGCCAGTGAGCATTTCATAGAGGGAGATCCCTAATTCTTTTCTAGGGGCAATTCTAATTTTTAGCAGAGCTATGGGTAGGCATTTAGTGCAAGGTAACTTGGTTCCTTAAACTAGTTTAGAAAGATGCTTCTTTAAGGTCTGATTGATTCTTTCTCCCCTTCCTGAGGATGTCAGTTGCCAGAATGTATGGAAATCCCATGCAGTACTTAAGCCTTGCATGACATCCTGCAGCAAACAGGAGGTAAAGTGGCTACCATTTTCGGAGTTGATATTTTCTTCCAACCTACAGAGGGAAACAATTTGTTCAAGATAATCTTGGAAGTTCCTGATGCTGTAGCTGAGGCTAAAGGATAAGCTTCCACCCACCATATTAGATGGTCTACAAGAACCAGAATATATTTTAGTCATCCTACTGGAGGCATCTCGGTGTAATCAACTTGAATGCTCTGAAATGGGCTGAGGCCTGGTTCCCTTCCCCCTTGCACCTGTTTCCTTAGAACCTTTTTATTAACCTTTTGGCAAATTATGCATCATGCACATATTTGTGTGGCTATGGTGTATAGGCTCACACACCCAAAATGTTTAAGAACCAGATCACACATGGCCTTTACTCCCCAGTGACTTCCCTGATGCAAGACTGCTAATATTTTCCCTCATTACCTGCTTATTCAACATCTGTCTGCCATCCAGGGTCAAAATGACCCATTTCCTTTGATCATCTGAGTTTATTCCCAATTGTTCCAATTTCCTTTACTTCCTTCTCAGAGAATACAGGGACCTCAAATTCCCTGGGAATGTAGGGTATTAAAACCATTAACCTGGACAGGGGACAACGGGAAGCCTCCTTAGCCTTTTTCTTTGCCAGCCTGTTGCCCTTTGCCTCAAGGGTATGGCCTTTCTGGTGCCCGTTTATGTGACACTTTCTGTTTTGCCATCCCTCACCTCCAAGTCCAGCCCCATGGGTACTATCAGGTCCCTTCCCAACAAGTTACTCCCAGCTTCTGGGATGTACAGCAGTGAGCTTATTATTGGTTATCTTTCCAATAGATGCTAGTAGTCTTAAGAATGGGAACTTTAAATCCCTCCCGTTCTACTCAAAACTGTAACGGAGCTACCAGAGAATCTGATACCCTTTGGGATGTGGTTCATAGAAGATCACGCTGCCCCAGTGTCTACCAAAAATATAATTTACTCCTGATAGGGGCCCACCCTCAAATTTACTAAAGGGTCCTGGTAGCTCTTGGGACAAGGTGCCTCTGACCCCCCTTGTCCTCGAAATTCATCAGGGGTATCATTTTAAAAAAAAAATTTTTTTTAATTTTATTTTTTTAAATACCAAAAAACACATATCTACAAACATTCCTATTTTGATCATTCCTTCTACATTTATAATCAGTAATTCACAATATCATCACATAGTTGCATGTTCATCATCATAATAATTAGGGGTATCATTTGACCTTTTTCTTTTAAATTCAGGCATTCCCTATTGAAATGACCTGGTTTCCCACTTCCTGTGAAGTCCTGTGCCCTCTTCTCTCTTTATCCCATCTGGCCCAAACTGTTTCTCTATCTCGCCTCGGTCTGTCTCCTCCCTACTTTATCTCCAGTCTCTTCTCAACCATGTGGTCAACCGTGCTTATCCTGACTCTTAAGTTTTTGCTTCTGCCTTTCCTCTTCCCATCTCAGAAACCCTTTCTGAGACTCTCTCAGTAACTCTTAAAGTGGTTTATCCATCCACCCTTCCATTTTCTGGATCTTTTTCTGAATGTCAGGCCAAGACCCTTTTATGTAACTGACATTCCTTGGGCCGCAAGAATATCAGGGTCCATTTATGAGTATTTCCTCACCTGGTCCCTTAACCTTTGTAGGTAAGCAGAGGTGGTCTCATCTTTTTCTTGAGTCATCTTAAAGGCCCTATTTAGGTTCTGAGATTTGGGTACAGCCAGTTTTATCCCTTGTATAATGAGGTCTCTGTGATCATTTGTGCTCTGCCTTCCTCATCATTATTATCCCAGTTGGGGTCTACGTTAAGGAATTTTTGCTCTGCTTTCATTACCCCTTGTCTGGGTGGGTGCTGCCTCTCCCGTTCTTTCATAGCCGCCTTCCTCACCATTCCCCTTTCTTCCCCTGTAAAGAGGATATTCAGGATAGACATAAGTTTGGACCAGGGATATAAACTTGGTTCTAAAAATTGATCCATTTGGTCAGCTAGCCCTTCTGATTGTCCATTAATGATTTCATCTCTTTATTAAAGTTCCTTACTTCTGTACTCAGCAGTGGGGCATGTTTACATGACTGATTTCCCCTGGTCCAGAAGGTACTTCTGTCAGAGGTTATAGGGACTCAACGGGTCTATTTTCTCTCACCCTTTTTCCTATAGGAGCCCCCATAAATGGAAAATTTGTATATCTTTCTTACACTGTTCCCACTCCTTCCTCAGCTTTTGGTGGGTTGTAACAGGTGGAGCAGCTGGCCCTTATTGGCCCTCTGGTTCCTCAGTGGGAGGATGGGGGAAACACAGGTTAGTTCTGTTGGGTCTTCAGCATCCAACAGCTCCTGACCTGGAAGAGGAGAAGCATAGGATGGGAGAAGTCTCAATAAAGGATCCCAGACTTTGGTTTCTAAAGATTTGGCCTCTGGGTCCAGGGTTTTAACTTTCATGGGATAGAGAGTAGTTGCCCTTCCTTTTAGCCAGCACATGGCATAAATCAGACTCTTCTTTGGAGAAGGACTTTTTTTCATTAACATAAAGCACGAAGTCAGCACAGAGCCAATCCTCATCTGCCCCATATTTTGGCAGAATACATCAGGTGGCCAAATGTTTTCTTTGGTCCAAATATATCAACAATATTTAATCATTTTCTTTTTGTCCTTTCCTTGGTCCAATCACTATTGGTCCAATGTTTTAACATTTTCTCTAATGGACTATCCAGGGGAATGTTCCTGGGGGACTCTATAGGTACACCCCTTCCCTTTTTCCCCAGCTGGCCGAATGCTTTTATGACCCATTCTGAGTCTTGCCCGGGTTTCTTTCTCTCAGCACCATTTCACTTTGTCCGTCTCCAGCCCTTTTCCTCACCGGAGAAGGGAACCGTGGACTGGGACTCTGCACTTGCTTCACTCAATATGTGGAACTGTCTCATACACACAAACTCAACCTCAGGCTCGTCAGAATTTTCCTAACCACCAAGGCAATACTTAATAGCCCTTTTTTCTTACCTTGATCTGTGCACAGAATTGCCTGTGGAAGATTTCCCCTTCCCCTTTTATTGTTCACAAGTGGCGGATCTAAGCATCTGGTCTCGGGCCTTTCTGGCTGTCGGAAGTGGGCCCCCAACAGCAGAGTCCAAGACCGCTCAATCAGTGGGGCATGCTTTCCCTCCTTCGTCCTTAGGGTCCTCCTCTGAAACCTCGGATCCCGGACAAGCCCCCAATGTTGTCAGAAAGAAAGGCATACCTGAAAGAGGAAAAATGGTCACCTGATTGTGGAAGAGAAAAGAATTAATTAATGATCTTGCAAGAACAGGCGTGCAACCGAAATGTGGTAGCTGGAGCACCAGACAACAGGAGGCAGCAACATTTATACTCTAAGACTAACGTGCAAATCCCTCCCCTGTTTCCCCATTGGCTGCGGTATTCCGGAGGTTACGGTCTATCCGAGAGGCCTCACAATTTTCCCATATAAGGAAATGCTGCTGATCCCCAAGCTTACATCAGAGGCCCACCGCCTGCCTCCCACCTCTCCGTCCCCCCAACCATGGAACCAGTCTGGGGTTGTTTTGCAGCCTTTGTTTAGTAAGTTTCGTTTCCCTCCACTCTGTGCCATTTTGTGTGAAAATTAAACTTAATTTTATTCTTACAGTTACCCCATACAGAAACTCTATGCTCCTTAAGCATTAATTTCCCATTCCTTGCTACCCCCAGCCCCAGTAACCTGTAATCTACTTTCTAACTCTATGAATTTGCTTATTCTAGGTGTTTGATACAGTTGAAACCATACGTTATTTATCCTTTTGCGTATGTCTTATTTTACTCAACATTATGTCTTCAAGGTTCATCTATGTTGTTGCATGTATCAGAACTTTATTCCTTTTTATAGCTGAGTAATATTGCATTGGAATATTGCCACATGAGACCTTTGAGTTGTACTACCTTTTGGCTAGTATAAATTAATGCTACTATGAATGTTAGTGTGCAAACATCTGTCCTAGTCCCTGCTTTCAATTCTTTTGAGTATATACCTAGAGATGGAATTGCCAGTTCATATAGTTACTCTATTTAAAACTTCCTCAGGATCCGCCAAACTGTTTTCCACACTGGCTGCACCATTTTACATTCTCACCAACAATGTATGAAAGTTTCTAGTTCTCCGCATCCTTCCCAACACTTATTTTCAGTTTTTTTTAAATAACCATTCTAGTGGGTATGAAGTGTTATCTTGTGGTTTTGACTTGCGTTTCCTTAATGGCTCATGATGTTAAGTATGTTCTCATGTGATGTTTTGACATCTATATATCTTTTTTGGAGAAACTTCTATTCCGGTGCTTTGCCTATTTTTAAATAGAATTTTTTGTCTTTTTGTTGTTGAGTGTTGGAGTTCTTTATATATTCTGGATATCAAACCCTTATCAGATATATGGTTTCCAAATATTTTCTCCCATTTTGTAGCTTGTTGTTTCACTTTTTTGATAATGTCTTTTGATGCAGAAAAATTTCTAAAGGTTTATATAGTGCGGTCCCAGGGAGGCATTTGGAATGTGAAAATAACCTGAGTGCAGGTGGGAGTGAGCATTAGAGAATAGAATGTTTAGAAGATGGTACCCTGTACTGCTAAGGGAACAGGCTATTTGCTGGGCTACTAAAACTAGCATTGCCAGAGGGAGAATTTGCAGCTAAGGATGATGGGGGAGGGGTTGTGGAGATTGGTATTATGGGTAAATGATCATAAGTGATGAAGTCAGAAGTTAAAAGGATTGGGAGCTGGTGAGTTGTGGGATCTGAATTGGGTCAGGGCAACAGTTCACAATTCAGGCTATGAATGACAGAGGGACTTGAAGCAGAATTTTTATATGTAATTTGCTAAATACTTACCATGTGCCAGGCATTGTTCTTAGCATTTTAGTAGTTTATTTAGTCCTCATACCAACCCTATGAGAGTAGGTACTGTTATTTTCCTATTTTATAGATGAGAAAACTAAGGCCCAGAGAACTGAAATAACTCACTCAAACTCACATGGTTGGTAAGTGGTGGAGTTGGGATTCAGACCTAGGCAATCTGTTTCCAGAATTCTTGCTCTTAATCACCATGTTATACAGTTCTAGGCGGTAAGAAGCCATTATAGATTTCTGAGTAGTGGAACCATTTGCTAGTAGAGTGATGCTAGGTAATTTCCCAAGGGGCAAATTGAAGGTAAGAAGATGAGCCTCATGCTGTTGTAGCAGTAATTGCAGTTGCTTTAGAAGGTATATAAAGGTCTTGGAGTTATTTTACAAATAACTTCTTGAGATGGACTTGGCAGTTGCTGTAATCTCAGCCCATTTTAGAAATCATTTTTCAAAGAATCTTAATCTAAAAGAAGCTCTCCTCTCTCTATTGAAGAAGACTGTTCCTGGCAGAGGGGCTTCAGGAACCAGGTCAGGAATAGCTCCTCTGGGGTCAGAGTCCAAGCAGCTCCTGGAAATGGAGACTCTTGCTAGAAGGAATGTTAAACCCAATGAGACTTGTTGCCATTACAGTTTGTTCTCCTCATGCGGAGAAGTATCTCCTGTCAGGATTGATTAGTCAGTTTGGGTGCTCATCTTGAGAGCTTGGATAAATGGGCTGGGGCACAGAAATTTGAAAGACATAGTCTCTGTCTGTTCTATTTGCTAGCTGCCAGAATGCAATATACCAGAAATGGAATGGCTTTTAAAAAGGGGAATTTAATAAGTTGCAAATTAACAGTTTTTAGGCCGTGGAAATGTCCCAATTAAAACAAGTCCATAGAAATGTCCAATCTAAGGCATCCAGTAAAAGATACCTTGATTCAAGAAGGCCGATGAAGTTCAGGGTTTCTCTCAAGTGGAAAGGCACATGGTGAACATGGTGTCATCTACTAGCTTCCTCTCCAGCTCCCCGGGAAGCATTTTCCTTCTTCATCTCCAAAAGTCTCTGGTTGGTGAACTCTGTGCTTCATGGTTCTGTGGTGT